>JAMKCH010025846.1:0-37884 GCA_023653785.1 Ophioderma brevispina
ATCTGCCTTTAAAGTTTGTTGAGGGAGGGCGCTATTTATACGAATTATGTAATCGTTTTGCATTTTTATATGTAACAGTAATTATCAGCTTGGTTGAAAAAGATGCATTAATAACTTTGTTATTAATTTTTAAATAATATTGTTAAATATAGCAGGGTGAGGAAATAAAGATAAGAAATGCATCGCAGTATGTTAGAAGTAATTTAATCTTTATCATTTTATTTATCAATTCAATAGAAAACTTTAAAAAGAAACACAACCCACAGCCTATAATTATTTTTTTTTTGAAAAAAAATTGTTAATTATCACTGGTTGAATACATCCGGGGGGGGGGCTTCTTAGTACAAACGCCTATACGGAGACGTGCCGCTGGATAGGGTCGCAAAAACAGCCGTCTGGTATAACTATGACCCCTTTTTTTCACACTGGTATAATTATGACCCCTTTGTGGTATAATTATCGGTGTTGATTTGATGTTGTTGGTATAATTATGGGTACGCATCCGCGATTGGCGATATATAGCCGTGACGTAGTCAGCTCACGCAGAATTCGACCATCGTATTGTTTTGCAAACGTTTTTAGTCATCATAATTTGTTTGTTTGTTTGTTTTTATTGGTAATACCAGCATGAAAGTACAAAATAACCATTGCAAATATATAGAGCAGTAGAAAAAGTAACTAACAAATATACAACCAGTAAATTATTAAAAAAGGCACAGTAAAAGTACTTAAGCCATACTTGGATGAAAAAACACTGACACCAAAGCTGACAAAACCAGGAGGAAGCCCATAAGCCTTGCCAACAAACACTGATGAAGGAAGCTTATTCCAAGGGGTCCTAATAACGAAAGCAAAGGTGTGAGTGAAGTGCAGGTGGGAAACTAAAAAATAACGATAAAAAGAGAATTATTCGTAATCTCGGTTTAGTTTACGTTTGCCGCTGGTGTTATCAGGCGGGTGACACAGTACAAATGCCCATAGACAATTTCGATATCGATGGTGATAGCGCCACCGTTTAAGATAAGCTACCTAATTATTTATGCACAAACGTATTCATGACGTAAACCGGGGGATGACGTTGCGTGATAGCGCCACGTACGACTGGCGAACTATAAGCTACAGATTTCATGCAGGTCAGTGTGCAGTATGCATCCATTCTCTTGATCGAGTGTCCTATCCCGATTTATTTAGGATCCCTGGTTTCATGTGACTTTCGTCGTGGCCTTCAACATTGCACACCAAGTCGCAAAGTCAAAGACAAACGCCTGGTATTTTCCTGGCGGTTCTGCTGCTGTTAATACGAAAGGAAATTCTGGGTATAAATTGGGTCATTAATTTTGCAAGAAGGAGAGGTATAATGTTTGGGTCTACTTGAATACTGGTAATAATATGGGTTTATTATATTGCAAGAAGGAGAGGTTATAAGTTCGGGGCCACTTCTTGAGGCCTGGAGGCAGTTCCCTACCCAAACAAAATTGAAGAACCCCCCCGGTAATACATGCAAAGTATACGACAAAATGCCTTTCGCAAAGTTTTTTGTCGCCTCCGATACTTTGATCAGTCGTATCTTCGTAACCGAGAGTCGGATTTTAGTCAAATAAAAAGTATTTCAAAGCTAAGACTTTACTGCATATGGAGCTGTTTACAATATCCACTTTTTGCAGTGGAAAAAAAATTCCCATTGGCCAACGGGAGAACCCCCCCCCTTAAGCATTAACACATCCAATCCAATGATTAACATTGGCATTCACTTGAAGAACTTGAAGATTTAAACAAAACAGAACAAACCTCCTTAAAAAATCTATTATGTCCCAACAATAACATTGCAGATGCTATGGTATACATGAAAGAAATAACATTTACCTCAAGTATTCACATCTCTACCATACAATTGTATCATTTAAAACATATTGATTTTGTGTATTGATGCAAACATGCTCCTTTGAAGTTTTAACCCTCGTCCAACCAGGGTTTTTGCTACTACATTCACGTGATGTCCTGTGTGTGTGGGGGGGGGGGGTAACAACGCCCCCCTGAGTTTTGTCCGTATTAACTACAAAACATCATCTTTTTTTTGTATCAGTTGTGTATCTCATACGTCCGTTCTCCAAATCAAGTACAATATGTCAAGTTTTAACAACATGATGTCATAATGACGTCCCTAACTTGAGAGCTTATTTTTTACGCAAATTTGTAAGCAAATCCCCAATGCAGCAAAATCGGTATTTATTTGGCAATGACCAGGTGCCAAGTACGCATACACATGATTATTACTCTAACCAATAATAAAAATACAAATATTTCATTTTTTGCGTACAGTAGCATCATATAATACCATTTTCTGGCATTTTAACGCTAGAGCGGACAGAAAACGTCGAGTTTGCAAGTTGCACGCGATGACGCGAGTTTGCGCAAGTTGTACCGGTGACGGCGAGTTGGCAAGTTCGTAACGCGATGAAAGCGAGTTTGCAAGTGTGGCAACACTACGCTTAAGACGGCGCGTTTTATTTTGGGATTTTGCGATGTTTTAATTATTGTTTATATGATTTATATTTGATTTGAGTTTATTCTGTTAATATTTTCTATAATGTGATCCTTTATCTTTAGTTATTTTTATTTGTTTTTTACTTATTTTTTATTTATTTGTTATTCATTGATTTTTATTTACTTTGTTTTTTAATATTATTTCAAGTTATCTTTTGTTTGTGTTTATTTATTTAGTTATTTTTATTTATATTATTATTACATTCGGTCCGGGTTTGTTGTATTTTGAAATACATGTAGAAAAATAAACAGTACATAATAATATAAAATAAAGTATTAGTAAAAAATAAAAATAAATGAATAAAAATAAATAAAGAATAATAAATAAATAAATAAAAGATAACATATAACTAAAATAATAAATAAATCTAAATATTAAAAAAAAAAAAAAAATAAAAACCCGCGCGTTCTTCGTGTTACAAGACTACAAACTATCGTCTCTTCGTGTCTGCAAACTTGCAAGCTCGCTGTTATCGTGTTACAAACTTGCAAACTCTCGCCGTCATCGCGTACGAAAACTTGCAAAATCTCGACCGTTCATCGTTGTTGCAAACCTACAAACTCGTCGCTCATCGCGTTAAACTCGCCGTCATTGCATTGGAAAACTCGACGCAGTTTGTCAAACTCGGAACGGTCATGTACGCTTCTAAAAAACTCTCTGCTAAGAACTGTTCAGAGTTATTTACCGTGCGCGAGCGTGGACGTGCGTCAACACGGGAGTGAATGCCGATTGGCTGTTGAGTAGGTTGGTATCCCATTGGTTAATCTTTGTCTGTAGGATACCATAACTCTCCGCCCCTTTTAGCAAGATTATGGCGGCGCGCGCGTTGCGACCTCCTGAACGATTCTGGCAGTCACTGTCGCGTGCATAGTTAACTACCTTTGTGGCAAGCTCCATCAAAGTTTCACGAGAAAATATCTTGCCTTTTATGTGTGATGTCAGTGTGTGCGTCTAGACTGTACCCCAGTCTCGGCTCTGTCTCTGGGTTTAGAGCGAAATTGGTTAAGATATAATGCTAAACTAAAAACGTTGATGGCTTTTCAGCTTACCACCCCGTAGCTGGACAGTCCTGCCGGGCAGTCCTGCCAACCAACTTATCAACAGAACGTGAATTGCACAGGTCTCCTGGAATTAACACTAAGGGTAGGGAGCACGGATATGGGTTGAAGAGTCTTAGTGTTACTTTTCAGTCGACTTAGCGTTGTCACACGTGGACCGGAGGGAGGGTCTATTTGCGTCTTGCCAGATGAGGGGATGACCTGCTAAACATTTGTAGATCTTGTGGCATCCCCGGGGCGCATTCTGGGGGGGGGGGTTGGGGGGGGGGAAGATGATGTGGGTATAGACATGTGCAAATCCTATAAATGCATGGATATTCTCATCAATAATGAAAACTTCATCAAATCAAACTTCCCCAGGGCCCATTGGGTTGTTGGTGAAGGCATGTTGAAGGGATTTCAATGTATGGTACATGTCTTGAACTGTTTGATGTTGCACATAAGTTTGTGTATGTTCCTGTGCTTGGAGAATGATTGTTGTTGATTAAGGTTCTGTGGTGAGAGATGCATTACCCATAAGGGGATAGGCATCCCCTCTCACCTATAGCAGCAGAAGAGCCTGCAAAAGTGCTCTAGTTTTCGAGGTACCCCTCCCCACAGTTACACCAAACACACAAACACCTTTTTGAAGGATAAAATATATAAAGATTAAGAAAATGTGGTTTGTGGTTTGAATATTTGGTGGCAGGGATGATTTCTATGCCGAAAAATGAATTTGGGCTGCAAGTTAAGCGCAATGATTATTATTTTTATTTTTTAAGGTAAATATTGCAATATTATTTTTATGTATCCTTTTTGTTATTGATAGAGGTTTTATACGTTGCACGAAAGGTTCAGGTAATACTCTTGTGGTGACACGTGATAAAAGATGCTTTTTTGTAGGAAAAAAGTGATTTTGGGGCTTAAAATTCAAGACCACTTTATATATTGTATAAACAGAATATATATATAAATGTCAGAGATTGATGTATTTGCTGATGATTATTAAAATTTGTTTTGCTAAAAAATTAATAATCTTTGATATCTTTAGAGTTTTAGCTCAAAAGAAAAGTGATTTTTTGACCCAAAAAAAACACCCGCCACCAAAGTTTGACCCAACCATCAGTGTTTAAATTATTTATTACTATCGTTCGAATAGAAGTGGTGCGTTTGGTTAACGAGGGGGAGGGGTTGTCGAAATTTTGCAGTCCCAAACGCTCCACTACTACTGATTTTGATGTGTTTTGCTTTAGTGTATCGCCAGCTTTCACCAACCTTTGGTACGGTATTCACAATACTTTTCGTTGTACGAGGTATTTATTTGGATTCGCACTCCGAGTCCGGCCTTAACACGTATTTTCGAAGACAAAAATAAAATCTAATAGTATTTTGAATACCATTAGTGCCTGCAATTATTAATTATAGGGAAGATGAAGAGGAAGAAAAGAATGCGTCCGTGCGGGGCCCGGGGTCGAACCACCATAGCAGGGAAAAAGTTAGATCACGAGTCCAGCTTATAACCGACTTGCGCCCCGCGGGAATTTTTTTGAGTGTTGCAAAATATAACACTTAACCTTAACTACTAACATGTTAAAAAATAAAAAACGCCAAAAAATTACTAAATTTAATTTTGCGTAGCCGAAATTATTCGATTGTAAAATCTAAAATTGCTCCAACGGTCAAATTTTGGTAATCAATTTGAAGAGAAAACTAATTGTTTGGGTGACGTTTCCCAATCATCCGAATGCTTCCGAAGACGATGCTCTGAAGACGAAAGAAAAGAACGCTAACAAAAACATGTGATATAACATGTGATGTGCTCTATACGTTCTTCGTGATGTCACGGGTCTATAAATAAAATCATAAATTCACTTTTTGGCTCAGATGTATGCGTTCGTATGTTTTGAGCCATTCCAACCCTGTTGAAACCATTTTTTTAAAAGGGGGCGTTCATGCGATTACATGGCAAAATGTGGCCTACATCATAGATATCTGCGGGGCATTTTGAGGAGCTAGTTCATTTGTACAAGATTAAGGCCGTATTCTCACGATTGTTAACGCTAATCACTGGTTAAATCGCAAGTAAGCGCCCGCTCGCTAAAATAACGGCAATTCTCAAAGATGGTTAATTTAAACGCGGTTAAATTTTGCCGAACATCGTTAAACATGCCTAACAACGTTTGATGAAAACTTGACTTGTCGGGGTTAGTTTAAGGCTCGTGTTTAACTTCACGTTTTCATCCAATGCCTGATATTTTCAGCTTCTTGGATGAATCGTGGTTAGACAGTTACCTCCTTATTTCTCTTATATTTCTTTTCCGAGTCCTCAGTTTATTTCTTCTCGTCCATTTTTCCTTGCTTCGATTTTAATGCTCGTGTTTATCTGTAGTAGATGAATGATGGCAAGTGCAGCACAACGACATAAAACGTTTTGTAATAGGCCCGAGGTTTTGTCTACATCATTCAACGAATTCGAAAAGCTCCTTGCGTAACGCGCCATGATTAAAATACCCGTGGGCTTCCTGCATTGCATTTAAAACTACGGAAGGCATTGTCTGGCATATAAATATTGTTCACGCACATACGTAATGATATAGGCGAAGATAAGTCACAATTCGGTGGATGATATTTACGGCGTTTAAATACAGTGGTTAGCTAAACGACTTGTTAAAATATTTAACCTGCGGTTTCTTAAACAGTGCGTTTAGCTAACCACAGTTTAGGCCTAACCACCGTTTATTTTAAACATCGTTTGAGAATACGGCCCTAAAAGTTTAAATTAGGTAGCGTGGTGTCCATGATATATAGCATCGTGATACATAGGGTGACGAACATGATTAAATTACAGTAAACCTATACTAGATTCGTGCTGATATAGGGACAACCTGTACTTTTCTACAGGTGAAAGCTGTTTGTGAGGGGCGCACAGCAATTAAATTTTGCAGCACTCCTAGTCCGTGCGTTCTTAATACTATGTGCTCTACGGTCAATACGATAAGCAGTGGTCAAAACATAGAGAGTCACTGGTAAGAGTAACTTACATTAAAATGGGAAATACTGCCTATATAAGCAGGTGCGCTATTGAATCCTGAATATGGTAACAATGGTTTTCGCGCGGTCCACACAGGCGATATGGGGCCTCATCATTACTTTCATACGTTACCTAAACTAATACAACTAATACAATGGTAAATACCCACTCATAGATAATCCTAGTTCTTAATAGTTGAAGCATGTTGGATAAAGTATTAGGAAATGAAAACTTTGGCCTAAACACATAAAAACGCAAACACAACTTTGTAATTGTATTTCGTCGCCTAAAGTAAACTTCTTTAGAAATTAGTTTGTCAGTATACATTTAGAACATGTCTAGAATGACCATACAGCGTAAACATACCGTGTATAGTACTCAGTAGGCCTACTAATTCTTTCAATATGGCTCCACGCGAGGATATTGTGAAGATGTGAAGAATATCTTAATAAATCTGAGAGCGTTAGAAGTGATGTGAAGGGCACATGTGGTCCAGTGGATTGAACGGCCGACTCATGATCTGAAGGTTGTGGGTTCGAGTCCCGCTGAGGCCAATGTGTTGTGCACTTGGGCAAGGCACTTTACCTCACTTGCCTCTCTCTACCCAGGAGTGAAATGGGGAGCTGTCAGGGGAATGTTACAATCTAAGTGCTGATAGGAGCTGCGCCTACGGTTGCGCCCAAGTTGAAGCGAAATGATTCTGATGATTTCCTAGTGATAGCGTAATAATAATTGTAAACGCCATGATGCTTCGGCGAATGGCGTACCTAAATACCTGGTATTATTATTTATTATTATTTATAAATCGGTTGTATTAAAACTGTACAAAAAATAAATTCAGAAAAGTACAGTAAACAGAATTAAGTTTTGTACTTGGCCCTTTTCCTTTAAGTCACTTTCTATTGTTAGGCAACTAAGCGACTTCTTGGATAGATTAAAACGCTTCTTCCCTATTTCACCTTATGGATATGACCCAAAACTTTCCCCCAGCTCCTATATCAGCGCGAATCGAGTATAACAAATTTTGGGGTAAATTCATACTTTTTTTTCTATTTTGAGACAAATTCTAATTTTTTTTCTATATAAATTTAACATATCATATTCTGGAGAAAACAGCTGTAAGTTTTAACCTGAAAGCTAGCAGGCATCAAATCTCCAGTACAAAACGTTTGAGTGATTAAATTGGTAGATAGCCTGGCAGGAACTCCTGAAACTACGGCGGTCCGGTAAGTATTTCCCACGGTGTAGTCTGTGTCACAGACTGCGAAATGTATTATCTAAATTAGTACTGCGCGAGAGATTAACGTTATCAGTCCGTCATAGCGAATGTATGCAAATGAAACTAATCTCAAATCTCTCCGGAAAACGAAGGGGTTCTATGGAGATTTTTGCATCAGAGGGTCAGATACTATGTTTTGTTTTGAATATGTATCGTAATTGGGTCTGAACCTATAGAACCTAGCGAGAAAATTGAACGTTTTGTCGGGTATTTCGGTGCTCGCAGACACGGAAAGGTGAACACGCAATCGCTACGGGCCGCATCCCTTTTCCCACAATGTCTTTCGGTATTATTCCAGTCTTGAGAATTTTCAACGCTGGTTTCAATTTACGCCAACTTTTATTTTTCAATTTTAGTAACAGGATTACGTACTTACCGGACCGCCGTAACCGGAAACGTGATTCTTAAGTGCTGCAAAAGTGCCTTTGAATTGTTGTCCAGTGCATAGTTTGTTTCGGTCAGTTGTATGGTTCGTGTCTAATACTCCCCAAATTAAAATCTTTGTAGGAGTTGCTTATTATGTAGTCTTTGTTAACGACTCTGTTTAGTTATGTCGAAAAAGGGAGCACCACGAGCGAAGACAGAGGCACGAACAAACTTCTTCGTAACAATTACAAATGGGGGAACGTGTTGGCGCAGCGTATCTTCCCTAGCCTTTCACCAATGAGGTCTCGGGTTCGATTCCCGGCAGGGGCTCGTTCTCGGTGGCTTTATGTGCTTTGGTTTCTCGATCCATACTCGTTCCCGCAGGTTTTCTCCGGGTACTCCGTTTTCCTCCTGCTTCTAAAATCGAGCTTCTTGGCATAAATCTGTTCTGGTATTATGGTTTCTATGATGTGCTGAGCGCCTTTCATGGCAGCCGCACAGCGCCTTGATCACGTTTACGTGGATATGTCGCGCGTTAAAAATACAAATTATTATATTTTAATTATAATATGAAGAGGAGCCGCTCATTACTCTCATTACTGATGGTGACGTCATATTTGGGATACAGCTTGGGGAGATTCTGAAATTCTGCAATGTGTTTCATGACGTTCGAGAGACTTATTAAGACCTCAGGTGGTCAAAATATAAAGCGCAATGATAATGGGAAAATCCGATATGGTCTCGGCTATTGGAAGTTGAAAACAAAATTCAAATCAAACTTTCCGTTGGGAATTTTTGTGTTGTTTTTTGTTGTTTTGTGGTAGTAAGTGGCGCCCTGAGTCAATCCCGAAATTGAGGGTTGAAAAAGTATCCTAAAAAAATTGATATTGTGCGCGCTATAATGCGACTAGTGAAACGATGTACTATTTTGTTGGTGTCACGTGGTCAATTCTGAACCGCGGTCTCATCTATGCAGGGGACATGAACGTTGACTATGATGAATTGCAAAATATGATGGCGATTTCCGAGTGGACCGAGTTTGAATTGGGAAATGCAATGGCAGTATTGATTGTTGTCATAATTCTACTCGCGGAACCGTGGTTTTGACTATTAAGAAGGATCAGTTGCGGCGCGGTCACGCATGGTTGCATGACACGTACAATGTACACACAGCGATTTACTGCATTCGGTGTGTGTATACTGCACGCGGTTCAATTTAAAAACTTAGGTCAGGTCAGCGTGAGCTGATACGAGCGCTACTAATAGCCCGAGAGAGTCTTATGGTTATTTGCCGGTATAGGAAGTATACACATGCGGAATTGCCGTCGGTGACTAGCGGCGGTGACTAGAATCTCTTGTACATCTTCAATAGAGTAGGTTGTTTGTGGGAGGCACTTGCAAGCGCACCAACGCTTTAGCGGGAGAGAGGTTTCGCGCGATGCGATAGTGCTATCCTTGAAATTAGATAGAAAAGTGCAGTTGGTGTCCACCTTAATTCCAATAGACCATTTGACTTAATTTAGGTCACTTTGAGGCTACAGGGCGAGTCAACAAGATTTAAACTCGATTTCAGAAAAAATATTGGAAATATTTAACAAGTTTAGGAATGGGTTTTACACATGAAAACAATAGCTCAATTATACCATTGTCATGTCAAAGGTAAAAAATCTAAAGTTTACCTTTTCGCATATTGCAGATGTGGTAAATTAACTGAAAGTCATCAAAAACACCATATGACTGGTTTGTACAAATTTTTTACCGTCCACAGCAGCCAAAGCCATTGAGTTACTGTCATTCTAAATGCTTTAAAATAACGTGTATTTTGTTCTAAAGTAAACCATTTCGTAATCCGTAACAACTGTGTTGATAATATTTCTTAACAATAGTCAATGACACTAGCGTAAGAGTGTGCGGGGGGGTGGGAAGGGATCCCTCCCCTCTTGTCCCCTATCCAAATGGCCTCTTGAAAAGGGAAAAGTTTTAACCGTACGCTATGGTAAAGTAGGAAAGTGGGAAAAAGACATGCAGAAAGGGAGTGAAGAAAAGAGATGGGAAGGAAGTAATTTTTTGGAAGGGACTTACGATTGCAAGGGAAAGGCTGATGGTTATAGTTGAAGGTGTGTAATGTTCAAATAGCCCCTCCCCATCAGCTTATGAAGGAGTCGAGACAAAATGTGTTTGTCAACCGCTGGATTGTACAGGATTAATTGCCTACATATTTGCATAAGTTCCGCGAAAAGATATGTTCGAACATTTATTGAGTATTGCTTCATTTGGGTGTTCAGACATAATTGTTATTGATTCAGAATAAGAAATAGTTTGACATTTTTCTTGATGATAGGTTTACACAAAGGTATCAAAGCACGTAAAGAATGTCAGATTGTACTTGTGTAGCGTCATCAAAGTTCTTGCGGCCAAAATTCACAACAGTGATTCCGTGGACACGAGTGAAAAATGGGTACCTATCTTTAAGGTAGCATAATTTTGCATATGCAAAGTCAAAATCAAAATCTCTAGTAGGTGAAATAAAGGTTTAGATGTTATGGTTGGGATGTTATGAGTTAGATTTTTCACTGCGTAGAAAAATTCAAACAAAACGAGTGTACATTTGTGACTCACCCTGTAACTCTGAAGATCAGACATAATGCGGTTTTAAAATTTAAAAAAGTTTGGCCCCGCTTCTTTTGAGTCTTTGTGGCAAAGAAGCAAATTGGATAGTAGGGACACTCTCAGAAAAAAGTGAGAAGAGGTTCTAAACTTGTCCTCTATATGGAAACCCGTAAGGGTCTTCAACGAACCAAAAATAGTTCGTTAACTGCTGTAAAGGCACCTTTATGGTTTGTTATGAAACCTTTTGGGTTCTCAGATTTAAGACCCATTTTTGAGAGTTCAATTCTTGAAGGTTCCATATAGAGGACAAAACAAGATTTAAAGCCGTATTTTTTTAGAGTGTAGGCTCTTGCACATCACTAAGGACTCTGTTCTTCGATTCAATGTTTGTTTCGCTGCCACGCTTTGGGATGAAATACCATATGAATTACACAATCTGTCTACTTTTCATAGTAGATTTTATTGGTATATAAAATGTGTGTATCTGAACTGGATAGAAAACGCTCAATGTATTTAGTTATTGTATGGCCATTCTTATCAGCAAAGTACTGCTTGCATTGTGTTTAAATTGTTATTGTAGTTGTTTTGTTCCATTAATTAATGCATATGTCAGCTTAAGTATGATTGCAAGTAATTAAATAAAATTATTCATCATAACATTCCGGTATACATTGTTATCCTTTTGTGTTTTGATTTTTTAGCAAAGATAAGTATAATCCAGTCGATCTTTATTTTCTTACCAATTAGGTTACGTCACATTGTCTTCTTGCTTTGTGGATTTTCTTCAGTGTAATATGTCCATTTTGTGTATAGACGATAGCGAACCTCCATGCGGCAACCAATGTCGTCAAAGTTCTACTCGTGGCAAATGTGCTCGGTGTACCGCAAAACTACATTGAAAACGTCACCAAGAAGTATGTTATGAGGATAGAATAGCGGAGAGAGAGAGCGAACGGGAGAGAGAAAGAGGACCGAAGTCGAAAGAAGCTAAGAGAGGGAGAGAGAGAGAAGAGAGCGGTCATCTTATTAAAATGACAGCACTATTTCTCTGGTCAGAGGTTCTGGACTTAAAAATAAAAAGAAAAAGTAAAACGAAAAAGAAAATTGAAACTAGACAGATGTGCAGGGGGTCAAAAGACCACAAACTATACGTGTACATGGCTCAAATAAACAATTTGAAAATTGGAATTCTCGGATTTTAAGTTAGCACAGCCCTTCAGGTAAAAGTTGATTGCGAAAATCTTCTTTTTTCCTTTTTTTTTTAACTTGGCATGTAATAAGATATCGTCGGCCGCGTATAGTGACGGATTGAGGCATTTGGACTTTTGGAGAAATTTGCAGGGAATATATGGTTCGTTTTGTAATACTATACAAATTCACCAAATTTCAAACCTTAAGTGGCTTAATTAGTAAGATATTTGGGCCTGTGTATATTACCACCTGCGAAACTATACTGTCATATTTTAACTCCCCCCCCCCCCCGCCCCCAATTTAGCATTACTCTCGAGGAGGCTATCAATGATATGCTTGATCATCATCCAACACAAGTATGAGTTATGCGGTGATTTTAATTCACGCACAGGCCATGATCTTGATTACATTGAAAATGACTCTGTAAATTTTATTGTTTAAAAAAAAAAAAAAAAAAAAAAAAAAAAAAAAAAAAACACGTCAGGCAAAAATGTGTCGTAAATTACTGGGGCCGTAATTGCTTGTTCTGTAAATTATTTAATATTACACTTATTGAACCGGTCGCTGTGATAGAGATACAAACGGTGAATTCACTTTTATTGGTCACCAAGGTTCCAGTGTCATTGACTACGTAATCGTTTCTAATGATCTGTATAATGATATTTGTTATTTGAGGTAATGGAAAGGGTTGAATCGTATCATCTACCACGCAGCCACTTTTGCCTGTCTATTGTCAATATATATATAAATCAATTGGTAATGTCATGATTCGAATTCTGTACGGAGACTATGTTAAATACAACTGGGATGATCACAAAGGTTTTCAATCGAGGCTAATCTTGAGTCGAACACCTGTCAAGAAATGATTACGGCAGCCCAGGATTGTATGGTTACAAATACAGACGTAGAGCAATTGAATAATAACTCATGGCACTCCAAATAGCTGCTGGCCAAATTATGATTGTTCGTGATGACATGGTAAAGAAGGTTCGTTCGATTGAAATCCATGGTTGATAATGATGTAAAAAAAAAACAACATTGAAAGGGCATGCAATTGTCTGCTTTACGTAATTTAAAGATCGCAATAGTAATCCTCGATCTGAATAGATACAAGCATTGTAAACCGATGTAGCCAATCCCTTTTAAAGAAAAAAAGTTCAATACAAAAGTAAGTTAGCAAAAGAAACTTTGAAATGTGACTCTGATCCGAAGGAATTCTGGTATCCGGTGAAAAATATCCACAGATCTCTAAATAGTGTGTTGACTCACGGCAGAGGCCATAAATATGGATGTTTGTATCAACTTTTAAGTCAGTTTTTAATCAAACTGATCATCGAAAATATCAATGGTATGGAGAATTCAGAGAATGACACATTGAGGGTTTCAAATATTGACGATGGGGATCATTATATTAATGGATGATACTATTTAGGATGACCTAAATTCCCCTAAAAGTATGGATGAAATCACATATGCTATTAAATCATGAAAGTTAAAAAAAGGCTCCTGGCTTAGATGGTTTATCTATTTACTTTTTTAAGCATGTTCCGGACAATGTTCTTAATCTTATCCATTCGTTATTTAATCACTTATTGAAAATGGTATATTTCCATTCAAATTGGAGCAAATGAATATTTGTTCCTATCCATAAGAAAGGTTCAGATTGAAAATCCTGGTAATTACGACAGCCTATTCACCCTTTTGGAATGCCTTTGGAAAAATTTCACTTCAATTTTGAATACAAGACTTCAAAAATGGTGTGATCAAAATGATAAAATCCTGAAAATCAAGCAGGCTTCCGTAAGGCTATTCGCGTAACCGTTCATATATTTTTAGTTACATTGCCTAGTGTGATAGCGAAGACACTCCTTGAGACCGGAGAGAAATTTTACTAATTCACTTTTCTCCTCTGCCTACTGGGACTCTAGCCTTTTGTAGATTTTAAACGAAGCTTTTGAGCAGGGTGTCGAGAGATAAACTTATGGTCAAATTAAATGTTCTGTTGGAATTCGCGGGCAAAATGAGGACATTTTTGTCAAGTTTGAAATAAAACGGTGGAACTTTGCGTTTCGTGAAGGAAAGGTTTGTGTTCCGACTTTCTATCTTGTGTAAAGTTTGGCTACTTAGCCCGTCGCAATTTTCGGCTTTTTATTTTTCGGAATTAAGCTAATTTTCCTGACTGCAATGGTGTTCACGGCTTGCCAGTACTCCCCAGATACCACCGAGATTAATGCGTTATATTATGCTGAAGACCGTGTCATAATGTCTGAGCCCAATGTGGCGCTCAAAAACATAATTGTATCTCTTCAAGAATTCTTGAAAAATGGAAATGAGGTAAATCTAGAAACACAAATATGATTTTTCGTAAAGGAGGGCGGGCGCAAACGACGCGATGAAGCATGGTTTTTATCATAACCCCTTGATGTGGTTGCATCTTACAAATACCTTGGTATTCAAAGGTCAACTGGGAAACCGCATGGGGGAGAGGCCACAAGAGCCTTGGCTGTATCACGTTTTCAAGGCGTTTAAAATCATTGCTTAGGAAAACTAGAATGCTGTTGGGTATAATTCTTATGATTATTATTGTTTAAATTTTTTGATGGTGCAACTATCTTACCACTATATTAACGCTAGGTTCTGAAATCTGGGGTTATAAACAGTATGACTGTATAGGAACGGTTCATCAAAAAGCATGTAACAATTCTTAAAGTTTCCCCAAAATACGGAAAATTGGTCTGCCATTGGCGAATTGACAGAACTCATTGCCTATTTATGTAACCCACTACTCTGTATACTCTTGTAATAAATTTTGGTTTTCAAGGCTTATTATAGCATATGGGAAATGATAGGATTCCGCCAAAAAGTGTTATATTATGTTGTTTAACAATTTGGTATGAAAGAGGTCAACAACCTGGGTCAGCGCACGTTAAAAAGGTTCCCCCCCCCCGCTCCTAACATATGGCTTTGGGGGCCATGCGTGGTATAATCGAGGTGTTGAAAATTGAATTTCGTTTTTATGGCTATTCTGAAACAGAGACTCATAGATGTATCTAAACAAAATTGGCACTCTGATGTTTTGTCTCTTGATAAATTACGAATCATTTGTACTTTTAAGAGTTTATTGATCCCCCTGAAAAATATCTGTATGTTATAAGAAACTCATCTCATAGGCGTTTTCTAGTCAAGTTAAGATGTTCAAGTCATATTCTCAAGTTGAAAGAGACAGAATAGCTGAGATTGAATTTGGAGGACCGGCTTTGTGACCTGTGTAGATATGGGAATATTTAAGACGAATACCATTTTGGTCTGTTGTGATTTTTTTTGACGATATTTGCCAAAAATATCTACTCAGGAAATACAGATCCGATCCTAGTCTTCCAAGTTTATATCTCTGATGATTTCCGATAAAACAACTGATATACGTGGTCTTTCGTTTTTGTTTGTGAACAATTGAATTTCTGTATTATTACCTTGATAAATCTGCATATGTCTTCCTCCTACTTGGGCATATAATTGTAGGGCAAAGGGCCAAGGGCCTATATGTACAGCTAAATAGAACTGGGGCTGTTTCATTAATGATAAGTATGTAAGATAAAAAAATAAAATTATTAACTAATTATGACCGTATTTTGGGGCAAACGTTAAATTGCCTGCATCACATAACGACGTTATTTGGTCGAAAATCTATTCTGGGCGCATAGGCCCATAGAGGCGTCGGAATCTCATTTGAAGTATTCGGCCGCTTCACATAGTGACGTTATTTATGCGACGTATTTTTCAGTTCACTTTAGAGTTTGCATATTTGTCGTTTTCACATAGTGACGTATTTAAATTAACTTATTTTTTGCAATCTACATAATTTGAATTGATTAGTAACATTTGAATTTAAACTTATTTGTCGA
Source organism: Ophioderma brevispina (assembly GCA_023653785.1). Classification (NCBI taxonomy): domain Eukaryota; kingdom Metazoa; phylum Echinodermata; class Ophiuroidea; order Amphilepidida; family Ophiodermatidae; genus Ophioderma; species Ophioderma brevispina. The sequence goes on from JAMKCH010025846.1 coordinate 15,962, forward strand.
TCACGAGGTTTTTATTGAAATGTATGTTTAAAGGCAGTTCCTGATCCCACAACCTCGTCCCCCCGACTTACCTAAAAACGTTGAATTGTTTTTATATTATCTGAACCGTAGCCTTAGTATCCATTGTATATATCTTTACGTGCAAATTCGGACGACAAATATCGTATCTGTAGAAATTCGCAATTTGATTTTTCTGTCCGTCACACGGACAAATTAGCATCTTTGGCCTATGACCGGGAACAACCAATTGCTATAACACAAAACCGCAGGGGGGGGGGGGCGGGGGAAAAAGAGGGGGGGGGGGCGATCGGAATCACTCAACTTTTTGAATAAGCTTTTCTCAAGGGTACTCAGTAACAATGAAGAAACATAAAGTGCTAGAAGTCACGAAATATACCTTTAATTAACAGTATGGAGCGACTTAAAATCGGCAAAATCTTCAAAGTGGTTTTTTTTCTCGAATGCGTAGTTTTCAAATACGTCATTAGGCCCGATGTGACGCCGGCCGACGATATTTATGTTTTTTTTTAATTTTTCTTTTTTTATTTAATATTAAAAACCAAAGACCAGGCTTGTTTTGAGTGCACCAAATTAAGTGTATTGTATTATCTATCTATCCTATTCACCCTGTCCCATAGGACGTTTGGCTCCTCGAACATTTAACCATCTATTCCTATCTCGCTTCGCAAATAAGGCCTGTGGAAGGTGGTGCCCACAATGATTCTGCTTCCCATCTCTTCCTTGGTCTTCACCTGTCTTTTGTGGCTGCCACGTTTCCAAAAAATGCGTTTGGGGAGCGTAGTTGTTTTCATTCGGCACAATTACCAACGCATGTCAGCTGCGAAGCAGTGATGCGAGCTAGGATCCTTTTTGTTGCAAGTGCAGAGGAGATTGTCTGACAGACTTACTTCATTCCGAGATCTTATCCTTCCAGCGGATATTAAGGATTTTGCTGTAGCATCGCATCTCAAATGCTTCAAACTTCTTCATGTCATTCTTTTGATGTTCCAGTTTTCAGAGTCATACAGAAGCACTGGGTTGATAGTATTAACAATTCGTAATTTGGTTAGAGTGAGATGTCTTATCACTCCAGACTCCTGTAATTTCCCTAGTCGTTGATTTGCCAATAATTAATCTGCTTTTGATTTCGCTGGTGTAGTCGTTTGATGGTGTTAACATTACTCCCAAATACTTGAATCTGTTAACCTGCTCAAGTGGAGCACCATCAGCTGATCTTTACTGCGAGCTTGTCATCACGGGAGAATACCATAGCTTTTGTTTTAGGTATATTGATCTCCATCCCATATTCTTGCTAGCATGATTCACTTGCTCAATCAAGGTTTCGATCGTCCTCTGAGTCGCGATGAGATCTATATCGTCAGCAAAACGGATGTCTGTTTAATTGTACCATCACGTTTATGCCCAAGTTTCTACAGTTATCAAAGGCTTCTGCTAAGATGTATTCGGAATAGGTTGGAGAGGTCTGGTGATAGAAGACATCCCTGGCCCACGCCATAGTTGTTTGCAACCACTCTGGGGGAAGGAAATGTAATATTTTTTTTAAGTCGGATGCAGCTTTTCGCCTGGTATAGATACTCTGATGATTTGACAGTTTTTGAGGCAACACCATAATTAACTCACTGTAAAGATGCATCGTGCCCTACTCCGATCGAATTGCCTTTCTTGTAACCATAATAACAGCAAAAACCTTCCCCTCTTTCTTCTCTATGCGATGTTTGGATTAGGGTTTTTTTTTCTTCCGGGCGAGACGTGTTCAATTGTGGCAGCGGCCAGGTCTGAACCCTGCTGTCTTCTGCTTAGAAGGCTTCTACATAGGGTTCCTCCGGCTCCTTATATTTCCAGAAAATGTTTCTGGAATTGATTAATCAGTCTGATGGGCCTGTAGTTCTCACACTTGGTGATGTCTCACTTCTTGGGCTGGGTAAGAATGGATAGATTGTGTCCATTCTTCTGGAATGCGTTCAGTTTACCAGAAATCATTGCAGTATTTGCATTGGTCAATTATGCACTCACCACCATTCTTGAGCAGTTCTCCTGGGATCTCATCACAACCAGGGGCTTTTCCTGACTTTAGTTTTTTGACAGCTGCTTCAACCTCAGAACGGAGAATGGATGGCTTACACTTCCAGTAGAACAGCTTAGTCTCTGGATTGATGGATGAAGACAAGATGGGTCAATGGTAGGCGGATGATTGTAGAGGGCCTACCATATTCAAACCATCGTTTTTTACTTGTTCTATATCAGCTGGAAGAAGATCTCCACCATTACTGCTGCGTATAGAGTTGGATGTAGGTCTTCTATCTTCTACGCCCTTAGTTATGATCTTGATGGTGTTGAAGACCTCTTTGTCTTTTCTGTTGCATGTTCTTCTCCAAGTTGTTACATTGTATTATTTTTTTTTATATTTTTGCTGATTCCGAATGTTACCATGAAAGAGCTTTAAACTTTACAAATTCAATGATTTTGACTTGTTCACACACAAGTCAAATTCTTAATTTGCTAAATGGGTCTTTTGTGATCCACAGTTTCGTCCCCCGACTTACCCCACAAAAGTTGAGATTGGATATCACCGGAACCGTTAGCCGTAGTAAGTCCACGTGTACCTAATCTTACCTGCAAATTCGGTCTACTCGGTAAGAATACGCAATTTTGTATTTTCTGTGCCAAATCCGCAGAAATTACAGCACGTGGCCTATGGTCCCGTGACGAAAACCGCAAGATCGGGATCAAACTCAATTTATGTGAATAAGCTTTTCTAAGGATATCTAGTGACCAGAGTAAACAGGAAGGGGTTTGTGTGAATCATGATATAAACGCCCTTAAATGTATCCACATAGAAGCATCTTTAGAAAATTGTGTTCATGTCATACTCAACAGATCGGAAAGTGTTCTAAATTGATCTCCTTGTCCTATCCAGTGGTCATTTCAACGTGACATGAGAGTGAAAACGATAGATGTTTATATTCAGCAAGATACTGTTACAGACTCACTGGCAATGAATGCACCACGGGTAAAACTATTATCTATGTTTTTAAGGATGTGTAAATGTAATTGTTTACGGTACGCTCATAGCTCTCTCATCTATGTAACACTACACCCCACAGTCGATAAAAGTAAATGCTTAAAGGGCTAATGGTATATATCTGTATTTAATATTTGTATTGAATCTGTTTATTCCTTTAGGGCTGTGAACTTTGTCCGCAATGCTTGTCAGCAGAACACCCACGGATGCTAAAGGTGGCCTTCCATGAACATTTGAACAGACGAAGTCTAAGAAGGGTGATACCATTTCCTATGGTACGTACAACTTTGCTGCCATTTATAACTAATATTTGAATACAATTTGTGTACATGATAGTCGACTTATAATATTTTAGTTGTTTACATTTAGCCGGCATCTATTGCATCTTACCTCAAGAATTATCTGGGAGCAAAATTTCACACCTTTCTGTTTGAAGTGTGATTTTTTCATTCAACTTCGAATCTGCAATCAATCGAATATAACTCTGGATTTTAAATAAACACGAGATGAGATTTAAAAACAGCATGCTATTCAATCTTTGAAAATATGTAGCGAGGTATTTTGAAATTCGTTGATAGTAAAGACGTTTCAATTTTTTATAGACGGGAGTTTTTAGTTCGTATTGTCAGCGTCTGTCCTAATCTTTTTGTTATTTCTTAGTTCTTTTCTTCTTCTTCTGTTATTATTAGTATTATTCAGTTCGTCTTCGTTATTATTCGTTCTTCTTAGTAGTTTTGGAGGTCGTGAGTCGTGAGCTAGGTCGTTCGTTAGTGAGTTCGGCGTTAGTTCGGTAGTTCGTTAGTCTTCGTGGTTCTTCGTTCTTGTTCTTGCTTGGCGTATATTGCGGATTGATGCTTATTAGGTATGCTGCGGGGATGGAGGAGAAGGAGGTCGGAGTGGAGGAGGGAGGAGGCGGGAGGAGGGGGAGGGAGGAGGGAGGGAGGGAGGAGGGAGGAGGGAGGGGGGCAGGAGGTGGTGCGGCAGGGAGGATTGATGACGTGCGGAGGACGGAGGAAGGGAGGAGGTACGGAGGGGATGAGTGCGGAGGGCGAAGGAAAGAAGAAGGCCTGGAGGCATGTCGGACTGGCGGAAGGAAGGTAATTTCAGACATGACGAAGGAAGGACGGCGGAATTTTAGGACATTGATGAATGGTATTCCTGTCTTCCTTTCTTCCTTTCTTTCGTCCTTTTCCTTTCTACTTTCTCCTTTCTTTCTTCCTTCCTTTCTTCCATTCCTTCTTCCCATCGCAAAGAAGAAACACAAACAAAAATGAAAGGAGCAGAGGAAGTTGTCTTTGTTGTATATAAAAGAATTATAAATGACATCGTTGCTTAATTGATAAAAATGTTCTACTTTTTTCAGAATTCTGAAGGCAACCTGGAATCTGACGTGCATGGTTTTAAACTACCACTTTTTCAGAAAAAGATACGCTACTTAATAAATGGTTTCAGCTAAAATGCGCTGAGGATCCATTTTGGTGTCAATAACCAGACAAAATTATGTTTCCTAATTCTTAAACCCGCTTCACTATAAGAAAGACAATGATACTCTTCTTCGTATATTCGTATTCCTGTAGCTCCGTAATTTGTCTTTTTTAAATCATTTCAAAGGCATATCCAACCCTCGGTTTTGATATACGTAGTGAACTAATTGCTAGCGAGTTAGCGAGAGGACTGTGTATTTTTCGTTTTTATTTAATTCAATGCTCGCTAGTTTCTCCGTGTTTCTATATAATACAAAACAAAGTATTTAGAATTTCTTGTTTGGTATGCCTTTCAAACCAGATTTATATCCTTTTATTTACCATCCTTTTCATTCCAATCGAATATTGAATTTGAACAAAAGATGAGCGCCGAATACTATATTTGAACAAAAGATAAGCGTCATCAAAAAATTCAATGCACGCAATAATAAAGTAAATGATGTATAATATATAAATGATTCATAATATATAATTACGGCTACTTGAGACTCCTATATAAAGACTGAAATACATTAGCGCTCGTTTCTCTGGTATAGGTCTCTGTGGTCGAGTGGTAGATCTCACGCCTAGTTAAGTTAGCGAGAGGACCGGGTTCAAGACCGTGTATTTTCGTCTTTATTTAATTCAATGCTCGCCAGTTTCAAAATACTTAGAAGTTCTTGTTTGGTATGCCTTTCAAACCAGATTTTTATCATTTTATTTACCATCCTTTTCATTCCAATCGAATACAGTATGTAGAACAAAAGATAAGCGTCATCAAAAATGCGAGTCCAAAATCGAATTGGTCCGATATATCTGTCCATAAGATATTGAATTGCATGAAGTAGCATAAACAAGTGACATACAATCTTTGTTTATATCTTACTGTCTTACATACGTCGTTTCCTTTTCAAGCATAACAATAAAACAACACAATATAATTTGAATTCGGCATTCTATGTAATTAACTACAAAAAGATCTGATTAATAGTTAAATAGTCAATCAATAACTTCCAATTTAATGTTACAATGGTGTTGTTACCAGTTTGATGTATTTGTCAATTGATATTTTACGCTCTTTTCATGAAAAAATGGACATCCACGGGGTATAGGCAAGGTACAGAGTGTTCCCAAATTAATGGATGGGGTGGCAACCCCCTAGCATTTAAATCTAGCATTTAATGTTGCCTAGTGTTACTTTGTCTACATTTTAAGCATGTGTATTCATCGCTAGATGATGCCTTTACAACCTTTGTGTGCCCTCGGCTTGCTGATGCAATATATGTTTGTAAGGTCGTCAAATTTTACCAGACTTGCTATCGTGTTAGATTCTACAAAGATTCAATTTAATCAAAATCCCTGGTCAAAATGTGATTGGTAATGTGACAGACTTGTAACCAGACTACATACTTAGTTTATTGGTTAAATAATTTTGAACTTGAAGGGCGTGTTAGAAATGGTAAGACATATCGTCAGAATCACTCAGCTACATAAGTTGTGACATATAAATACAATGAGATGTCTATGTAAAAGAAAAGTTGTTTGTTGGGCTGATTTACTTTTAAAATATATACTGTGCGTGGCGTAGAGTTCTTTAGTTAAGGGGTGGATTAGTGGGGGACTGAGTGTGAAAGATCTTCTGGGAGGTGCAAATCCCGGATAAAATTGTGAAAATTTTTTTGGTACACAAGACTTTATACATTGATAATCAAAAAAAATTGATGGAAGCACTGCCACACCCCGTTCATGGCCCCCAGCCTTGGATTTCAAGGTTACACAGGAGTAAAAAATTTTTAAAAGTTTCCGATTGTGTTGAAAAGCACACATAATTCTGGCTGGTTACCAAGGATTCCAAAAAAGGTATAGTGTATACTACCTGTGACTTATAGTTAGGAATTATGGGGGTAAAAACTGAAAAAAATGGTTTAAAAAAGTCAATTTGGTTTGTACAGGGGTTCAAAAATTAAAGTGCTTCCACATTTTGTAAATGTGGTTCAAATTGTGGGTTTAGCTCATAGATTGAAAATAGAGTGAATAGTTTTGACTATCTTAAGTGTCTGGTTATTAACCAGAATGGCCGAAAATAAAGGTCAACAGCTATTGTCAAGCTATGGGATTCTATTGACCGGACCTATTTTGTTGGATAACGTGAAACACGATAAGCATAACGGATAAGGCAAACTATTCCTTCTTCAAATCCTTTAAGCGAGGGAAACCATTGCACCACACATATTAACTGAATCAAAGAACTTTAACTTTTGACCCTGTACCACCAAAATTGACTTTTCACAATTTTTACAGTTACCTCATAAACTCCGAAACTATAAAGCAATAGAGAGTGCTACACTATACCTTTGTGGAATCCTTGTGACCAGACAAACACCATGGTGTGTTTTTAACAAAATTCAGAACCACTTTTAAAAATTTTGACACTGTATAACCTTAAACCCAAGAAAGTGGGGGCCATTTTAAAGGGGGGCGGTGTGTTGGCAAGGCTTCCATCAATTTTATGGGCTTTCAATGGCCTCGAAAGTACTTGTGTTGCAAAAAATTTACATTTATCCGGAAGCGCACACTGTTACACTACAGTCCCCTGTTAATTACTTAGGCATGCCGCTTGCATGATGAGCTATTATACAAGCGGCGCGATCATTGCAACAAGCACTGCAAAAACATGGCCACTAATTATTGACGAGAACAGAAAAATGACAAAGAGACGCACCAGAGGAAGGAGGAGGATATCCAATATCAACTTCACCCACTCAAGCTGTTCAGGCTGTGAAACACGTCCACGGAGCTCATGGGAGTAGCTGTTCAGCTAAAACAGGGTTCTCACTTCTGCAAACTTCCATTTGTTCTGCTTCAGTACTTTCAAGAATGAAAAGCTTGCTAAGTCCAAACTTCACAACGAAAAAGCCCGCCGCTCGTTGCTGTTAATTGAAGAGATTTTTAAATTAAAAGATAAAATTAAAAAAACAACCCCTTTCCCCCCCAACCATCAGAGCTGAGGATCAGAGAACTTCTATGGATGTCAGCGAATCTAAATTGTATGTGAAAATTATAAATTAACATCATGCAAAGAGGAGATGTGTGGGCTTAGTAGGTGTTAAACCCCCCCCCCCCCAGGAGGGTGTGTCTTGTGTCTTGAGTCCATCCCACATCTTGCACCAGTTTATTGGGAAATTCACCACAAGGGTCATTCAGTCCCCAAAACTCCTCATCTGAACACAGTAAAAAACCCTAACTTTTCCACTCCATTTTAGCCCAAAAAAGCAAAGAGTACATACTTAGGGGATTTATAGCACGAAACGTGATGAAATGCCTTGTGGTTCTTAAACCTTGACAACTTTATTCTAAAGTATGATATTTTAGTACAGTACAACGAATTGCAATGCATCATGGGAGTGGTTCAAAACGCGTTCTGGGTGTGACCAGGCCACAAAAAGATGGAAAACATGTTTTGTTTGCGTTTTGATAGGCATGTGCGGTAGACGTGTCCTTGAAAGAATTCGGAGACGAGTTAACACCCAGCTAAGTCCCCGGGTTTTTGTGTGCTAAGGCGACGAAAAATAAACAAAACAAAAACAAAAAAACGAACGCGAGCGGACCTATCAAGTAGGATCGGTCGGTCGGGCGAATTTGTGTTTTGTTTTAATTTTGTTTTTTCCTTTTCTAAGGTTTCAAAATTGGCTTACAATATCCCCAAAATCAAATCGGAGAAAAAGGGAAAATTGTTTACAACAAATTTTCTAAAAAAATAAGCCAACATTGATAAATTTGGGCTTTACATGAATTTTTAAAAGAAAAAAAATCTTCAAAACTGAACATCAGTCGGGGGGGCGGTGCCGTAAAACATTTTTGTTTTTAAGTTCGCCTAAAGCGGCGCACATTTCCTTTTTCTCCTTGCCTAATGCTTCTGTTTAGTCCAATAATTGTAAGATTTTGATGGACCCCACACAAAGTGCAACAGAAAACTAATTTTGGTGTTAATATTACTCGAAATAGTCCCAAAAATAATATATTAAAAGTCTAATTAAAAGTCTAACCTACTCAAATCAACCCTAGTGGAACATGTCTAATCATGGGGCAATCGTTTGTACAGGGGTCAAAAATTAGAATTGTTTCGAATTGATTTAAATTGATGTACCAATTTATAATTGGGCTACTCTAAGTTTAAAAAAGGTATAGTTTGCCCTATCTACCGTATAGTTTTAGTACAATATGCTCATAGTGCAGTTCAATGCATCCGGGGGTAAAATTCATAAAATGTCCTGATTTTGAATCGGACTGGTTGTAAACTTTTAAATTTGTCCCACTAGATAAGAAAATGTAAATATATTCTTTGGTTTGAACTTTCTATATAGAATTACAAGCTCTGACTAGTGAACCTCCCATAGAAACCCTTAGCCCCCAGTCACTTTTGCGTTCCAATTATGCAACAATATTATAGATGGTGCAACCATATATTTTCGGGTTCTGTACCATAGACGAACTTTGACACCATTTTTATTACGAACGGATATATCTGAAAATTTACCCCCATTGTGACCTTGAACCTATTGTGACTCATAACCTAAAAATTGAACTAACACACCCTGCGAACCGCAGAGATAGGGCAAACTATACTTTTTTTTAATCCTGAAATGTAACGAACGTTGCATACTTTTCGAACGCTGTTTTGATGCTTTCATATTTTGACCCCTGTATAAACCTACCCCCTTAAAAATATATGTTCCAATCCTTTGATTTTAGTAGACTTTTGATATGTTGTTTTTAATTTTCTCCAATACAATTCCTGTTGGAATTGAGTCTGTTGCAATAGTGTTGGGTTAAGATGCAGCATGCAATCTATTTTGACTGGCCTTTGTGCCTTTTTCGTACTATTATAAATTACTTTTTCCAATAGTAACCCCTTGAATAAAAGACTTCCTTTCAACATTGGTGAAATAAAGAGAATCATTGGACGCGTGTGACCTACGGAAGAACCAGTGTCAAACAACCTTCACTTTTACATGTTTGTTCTGCATTTAGATCTTTCAGCGCCAGACTCTTATGCTTTCCTTCTGAATACAATCGCAATCAAGCATTATATTTTCACTTTTGGGTACTTGAAATAGTTCTAGTTTTAGGGAAATTTCCTGGATAAGATGTTGACTTCGGTGTGTGGAGGAGTGATTGTGATTATCTGCTGGTTCAGAATATAGGCACAACACAATTAAATATTGGAAGAAAGCCATGGTATGTTCACCACAAGTCAGTTTTGCAGTAGACACAAACCCCGTATACATGCAGAACATAATCACTTATTGCGACAAACCTTGCGAAGAAAGAAAATAATGTCCCGTGTGTATGCATTTCCCTTTTATTTCTACAAGCTTAAGGCAGAGTTTCATTTCTATCAGCCGATGGACTTCTTTCGATCCGTGTTTTCGGTTAAGCAAGTAATCACCGGCTTCTTGGACTAATATCAACCTTGGTTTTATTAGATATATAATGGTTTTTTCAAAACGGTTTCTAGACCGTTTTTTTATGCTGATTCCGAGGATTCCAGACGAGAACCTTGAGCATTTTGTAGAAACGCAACAAATCAAAATGGCCACCAAAACACAAACCATTCATCTTTTGTTCACCTCAAAGTTTTGTAATTTTCAGCCTGACTCTGTAAAAAAATTCATTGTAACCAATTTGATTCTGTAACCACATATTCAATGGATTGAATATGTCCGCCAACACAACTAGTGTCTGATCTACTTTTGACTGCGGTTTTGTAATTTGTTATCTATCCATGTGTTTTTACAGTAAAAATAATTAACATGATTATAATAATTGTGCAATTCCAAACAATATGAACCTTTCTTTTAATGTGAAATTTAAAAAATCAATTTAATATACAAAAAATTAGGTAATCAAAAGCTGGACCCTATAGATCAAGTAATAGATAATGTAAAAACGCCATCCGAGCATGGGTATACAATATGGCTGAAAATGGTAGGTTTAAGCTCCCCCTTGCATCTACTATATTGGGATATATATGAATAAAAGACTCATGACACTTAAGATAGCATTATTGGAGTTTTTGGAAGTGATAATCAAATAAAAACTTCAAAAAATATATTCTTTAGCGTACAGCGTGCATGATGTACTGACTTACTAATCTGACATTCGCAGCCATATTGACGCCATCTAGGGGGTCAGCTCGGCAATGATATCACTCACTTTGATGTGTGATGATATTCTAAACTTGCCTGAATTGGTAATATTGATATCACAAACATACAGGTCTTGGCAATTGTATAAATGTATGTTGCCATTTGGACCAATCTTTAATGGTTTATGGATTTGATTTTGATTATCAAATTATTGAAAGCTATCATAATGGTCTGATTAACATACTGTTTGGTAAAGCATTAGTATATATTACAAATTACCATGCTAGCGTAGGTCAAAATGACCCAGGTAAAATATCAGAGCTTCGTAGTGGCCGCCCCATTGAATCTCTACCTTAGTTGGTAAGATCATATTTTAATTGTTTCACGAAGGTGTCGGACGGACCGGCCATAAAACACAAACTATTAGTAATCAACAAAATAAATTTTAATCTTTTGGGTGACCATTTTGAATGTTTGCGTTCAGCAGGAAAAAGTGGTCTAGGGGGGTTCCAAAAAATAAGTCCCCGCCTAAAATTCGATGAAATCGTTGCATAACTTCACTAGAACTGGATGTTTAGAAATTTTTAAAAGTTTTAAATGAGAAAAAACATTTGGCTCTGCCACAAAAGGTCGTAGCTTTTCAAAAAACACTTTTGGCATTCAACACACACTCACTTTTTTCCAAAAAATATGTTGTTAGAAAAAGTGGCACTGTTACAATCTTCAAAGGCCTAAAGTCACGCAGTTATAAATTTACAATAACAATTTCATTCCTTTCTTTATAGCATTGCAACCCTAAAGTAAACTAGGCTAAAACATTAACGCCATAGCAAACAAATAAACAAACAAAGACAAATATGCAGGACAAACAAATAATAAAGCAACACCAGGTGAAATATGAAGCAGATCGACTTAAGAAGGAGAACGCTGCACGGGCTCGGAAGTGGTGAAGATCCAGCGGAGCATGCGAACCCACATTCATCAACCATACCATCGGCAATCGGTCAATAGCTGTGTAAACGCAAACCTCTTCCAGTTTGTTCTAAGTGAGGTATGCCACGGAAATGTCCTGGATTTTAGGGGGAAATTTTATTTTTTGGGAAGACGTATAGATATATTATCCCATTGCACAACCACAGTCTCATTGCGAACGTTGAATGATAATAGTTAGCTTCGTTCGTGTGTTCATAATGTACAATGTTAATTTATGAACAGAAAACAGTGGGTCGCAGACTAATTTTCGGGGGGGGGGGCAAACGGGAGAAAAGTGAAATCTAGGAGGGTGAAATATAAAAAAAAAATGAGATTTTTTACCCAATTTTGGCCCCAAATCGCTGATATTTGCCAAAATGTGGTGATTTTTGGCCCCCAAATAACTGTTTTGTGCCAAAAGTTGTCTTTTTTTCAGCCAGGGGAAACTGGGGAGGGGGAAGAAAGAAAGTGGGGGGGGGGATGCTACCATGCCACCTCCGACCCGCACTGAATGAACAGAAATCATCTACTATTACTTCATATTTGTTATGATTCAAAGTCGTAAAATTAACACAGACAAAATGTGAAATTAGAAAACTATTTCACTGGCGAGTTAAAGACGTTATTCTCAGCTGGTTTTATATATTCGGGATTAGATCTTGATGAAGAGGCCGATGCCCGACGTTTTCCATGAAGAACATTACAAAGTGTTGCGTTATTGTTGAATGCTATTTCCTACTTTCAGTTAACTGTTTCATATTGTTATGACGGCTCGTGGATGTCAAAGGTCCGAAAGACCTTTCAAACACAAATATAAATGGCCTTGTGATACAAGATCTGACTTTTATATATAAAGATTTAATGTTATGCAAATGGTTCTAGTTCAAGAATTTGGTTATGTTCCAAAATAAAAAATTACATAGTAAACTACACACAATTAGTCAAGATTATACTTAGAGTTAACTAGCTGGCGTGTGAAAGCGTGCAGTCCAACGATCGATATGCCTCACAGCGAGAAGACCCAAAATACAGCGCATTAAGTCACATAAAAAATCCATGGTATATTCCATGCCAATCTTCTGAGTCTTGACGATATTTTGCCTCCAGCCGTTCAGAGACGGAACGGGCGTGCACTCGACGACACTTAGTGTTCCACAATAATAAAAATCCAGGTATTTTACCACCCATCAGTCTCTCGCTCGCTTAGAGTATGATATTTGGAGACGAATCTACTTAATGGGAAAAAATGCCTATCTAAACAATGACACCAAACTTGGACAGTGCCCGAAGTTGCCGTTTTCTCCTCCCACTTTTGTCCCTCCCAAAGTTGGCATATTTACCACAGCATTGTAATGTTAGTTAAGCAATATGGTAAAAAATAGTGCATTTTGTTTATAAACGCATAGGATTTGTCAGAGAGGTTAGATACGAGAATTAAATTGGAAAACAATTGCATATGGAACCACCTGCACAGGTTAAGTTCGATGTCACCTAGAGTTCACAAAAGGTAAAATGAGGTCAAAATACACATTTTTAAAAAAAAAAAAAAAAAAAAAAAAAAAAAAAAATCATAAAAATTTCATAGATCGATTTTGTGACATACATTCGGACTAATCAAAGATGGTCTTCTTCATTGAAAGGGACATAATGGCGATTTTCTGAGTCTGAGGATACAAATTGTATATTAAATTTGCACTTCGTTGTAGAATACCAACCGAGGACATTTCGTAGGTTTTATTAACAAAGAAAGAAAGAAAAGAAAAAACAAGTAGAAGGTTTTGACTTATGAGGCGGGAAAACAGCGCCATGTAAGTGTCTACGCTCAATCCATTAGTTGTTTTATTGTTTCAGGCAAAGTCAAGTTAGAGGTTATTTTCTCAAGGTGGCACTATTTCATCATGGACGGAAATTAACGTTCGCATTTCTAGCTCTGCCGTTTAAGTCCAATCTGCGGATCCCCAATTCTAATGACAAGATCGCTGATGTTAGATAAAATACAGATGTTTTAGCATCTCGTCGCAGGTACTAGTTCCTCTCAATTACCAAACGTAACGGTGGCAACAATAAAATTTTGAAAATTGGGGGCACTCTTCAAAAAACTGTGCCATTATTGCTCGATACCCCCCAAAACCATTTTGGTGATGCCACTGTTCAGAGAACCATCTTAAATGTTGAGGTTGACTTTTATGGGGTGCTTTGCTCACCCCCCCAAAAAAAAAATATGCTCAAATAAGTTAAATGCGATTCCCCTCTTCATCCGACAGTCAGTATCCGCTCGTGAAATATCGCCTTTCGATTCTTAGGTATATTAGTCAAATGCCACACGATTGAGCCTCGAATGTATCTGGTCTACCGTAATCACTAACAATGCGTAAATTCATTGGAATTGGCTGAAAAACCGATTTAGCGGCTTTAATATTTTTTGATATCTCTGGTTGGCGTGGGAAGCTTATCAGGGATTTGCGGCAACTGTACAGAAAAGCGTATAATAATAACTCATGAAAATGAAATGCACAGCTTCAGCATTTTTTGAGAAATGGAGTTTATTTGCTTGCAACACTTTTTATTGGGAAACCCTTGTACTACGAGCGGAGATCAATGTTAATGCTGAAGCATGTGACATTAAACATTGCATCGCGTACATTACAATGCTGTGGTAAATATGGCAATGGGACGTCCATTTTAACAATCGCCAAGGGTCTCATATTTCAGTAAAATGTGGCCAATTTCGGGACAAAATTTTAAAAAAACGGGCAACTTCGAGCACTGTCAAGTTGGTGTCATTGTTTAGATACGGTAGTTTCCTTCCAATTGAAGTTAGATTTCGTCTCCAAATATCATACTTTCAGAAATACGACGGGCGTTACAAAAACATTGAAGTTTTTAAGAGCTGCAAAGTAGGAGTAAAAACTAGAATCATGTAACTCATCTTAGGAACATCATCTCCTACTTTTAATAAATGACCTCAAATGATCTCAATGATCTCAAATTACCCCAAAAGGACCTGTTTGACCTTGAAGATGATTGAACGTGGTTCCGTGGTTCCATAAGCTTAAAATAATCCATAATCAGTATTTAATTTGTAAACATTCATGCCAGTTTCATGCTTTTATACAGAAATTGCCACAATTCTGACAATAATGTCGCTATCTGCTTAACTATGTAACATCGATGCAATGTTGATGACATGCATTCCGCATTAATATTGATCTCGTTGTTGGTATTGTACCAATACAAGAGTTTTACAGCCCTGTTTTAACACAGCGCGGCGATGATCATCGGTCAAGGGATTTTTGAAAGAGCTTTCCTCCTCTCTCCTACCGTCCATGAACTGAATAGCTTGTTAATGCCTGGACGAAAGGTTGCGTAACTGAACACATCCGAGACCGTACGGAAACTGCTTACCATAAAATGTAATTGCTTTTTGCTCTTCAATTAGGCGGATAAATAACCGCTCGGGCCTTGCGCGACAAGTGGAAGTGCCTTAATCACAGACCAAAATAATCAATTACTGCGTGGCACATGCTTAATATTTCAGTAAACGTATCGAACTTTCAAAAACATCGAAGTATTGCGTGTATGCATGCGCGCGCGTGTAACTTTTGTATTGTTTATGACGTCCTCGTGTACGCCTAAGGTTCAGAAATACCTTTTCAAACACAAATAAATGACCTTGTGCACAAGTGATCTGAATTTTTATATTATAACAGATTTTAATGAATTTGTAATTGGTTCAAGAATTTGGTATGTCCAGTGACATCATTATCTATATAGTAAAATGGGCACAATTACAACACACACTATGTTAATACTTATTGTCCTCAGAATGTCCGTAAGTCCCAAGAAGCGTTGCAAGTTCAACGATGATATGTCCTCACAGCGAAGACCCTAAAATGAACGAGCGCACAAGTCCATACAAAACTCCTCAGTATTATATTCCAAGGGACTCTTCTCATCAGTCCTGAAGGTAATCCTTGTCACAGCAGTTTTCAGACGACAGGTTAAAAATTAAGTCCCCTCGAAGATGATAAAAATCCACAGTATATCAGTCCAAGATAATCAGCACGATTTCTAATCTGTGTCCACAATTTGGAATCCTAGTTTGATTCCCAGCACTTTCGGCTCAAAGATGACAGTAGAAAATAATTACAAACAGCAACTCTGCTCACATGGAATTATATAATCCTGGACAAATAGGTACTTGATGTCCAGACTCCTAAATGTAGAGTAAAAGTAGCTATCTTCTAGCCACTTTGTTAGTAGTGGATGCTGGCAGAGAGTCCTTCCATGATAGTATTTAACTACACTCCAATAGATTCCCCTTTCTAACAATAATCATTACAAGTCATTCTCATACATAACATAACTTACCCTATCTGACTGCAATCGGCGGAATTCATCACCACGAATACATCACTGCATATATATAACTCTAGGGGGATTCCCAGATCTTGCAATGTTTTTGATTTTTAAGCATAAACAACTGACTCAGTACTAAGTTTTTACATCTTGGGGAATTCCCCACTTCCCCTATTTGTGCAATCGAAACAGGTGCAGCCTGCATAAAAAACTCTAGGAATCTCCTTTTCTCCTCTTTTATTAGTAAACAAAAATCTTTTCCCGTGAGAATCTTTTTCTCAAATAAATTGAAGAAAAATAATATTTTTTTAAAAGTTAATCAGAAAAATGGAGGCTATATAACAGTATGTACGGGCGCGTGTTGGTGTGTCTTAAATGTTTACATTTTCAACTACCCAGTACACGAACACTATCATTTAGCTTAGGACAAAACAAAACCATTTATTTTTTAGTGCATAAAACTAATGGCATGAGAGCTGAAGATTGCAAAGTGGTTGATTTAATATTTATTTTTCGGGCTTTTTACAAAATAATGACAGCAGTTTACCAACCATAATACTAATGCTTAAAGGGCCATGCCTTTTTATTCTAATAGGTACACGCCCAACAACATTGATCTTTTGATTGGTTCAATTGTACAAAATGCATGGGTCCTGGCAATTTGGTATCAAATTGTAGCTATGAGCATAAGCAATCCAAAAATGTGTAGTTTGCACTATCTAGGATGTTTAGGTTAGGTGGTAAAATTAGGGTTAAAGTTACTTTTATCAAATTTGTATTGTTGTAGTAGGGGAATTATGGAATAAGCCGCTCTTTCCTAACCGATGACCCAAAATGAAAGATCTGAAATCATGGAAACGTACATTTCCTGATTACCCCGGCTCATGCTCTGATAAACCAACAATTTGATCAACACAATTTTTATCAAGATTGGAAGCATTTTGAAAATTTGGCCCGTGTACAATGACCAGTCGAAGGTTCATGACCTTTATCACATTTTCAGCCATATCTCTGTAACAGAACATCCAGCATATGTCAACTTTTATATTTTCTGATTCTTTATGAGACCGATCAGTTGAGATCTTTTCACTAATTGAACCACTTTGTGCGATTAATTTCTCTTAATTCAAAACGACCCCGTGGGACAATATTTGATTTTTGGTAACAATCAAAATTCTTTAAGTAGATGTCGTACAGAGTCTAACAAACTGTTAGAATTTATTTTTAAGAAGAAGGGGGTGCGGGCGAACACCATATTCGCTAACGAGATGCGTCAAACCACTCCGTGAGTCCGCCGTCATATCGCCTAAAACGATGGTGAATAATTCCTTGTGCCAAATGTGGTATGTTTGTTTGGATGTGTTAAATTGCCTAGAAGGTAAATTTTAATGGCAACGGTTTAAATAAATAACATAAATTTTACTTCTATTAACCTATTTGAATTACCTGCCACGAATAAATGTAAATTATTTAATTTATAAATATTTATTTATTACAGATTTGGCTAAGAACATAAAAATTGAACAATACAGAAATATAAGCAAAACGAAAAGAAATATAAAAATTAAATTACAATTGCTCGCAGTGAGTAGCAGGAGGAATCAGGAGCAAAGAACCGACTGTCATCCTAAGGATGTGATTCCTCCAACTCACTGAGGTAAAGCACAAACATGGTAAAATATGCCATGAAATTTTTATTAAAACAAGACAGCCATATCCCCTTGATAATTGAATAATCCCAACAACTGTCCAATATCTTAAACCCAATAACCACCAACCCACAAAAAACCAACCCTAAACTTAATAACCCTAAAGGTCCATCCACATACTTCACCGCAACTGCATTGCAGTGGCAATGCAAACCCTGGACAAAAACCATTCCCGAGAGCAGGAAAGAAAGTTATGGCAACACCCCTCTGTAGCATTTATTATTCGCCAGAAGAGAGAGACAGGAAAAAAGTGTTGTTAAAATTTAATATAATATGGCATCTCTTCATTACCAGCGTAAAATTAGTGAGAACAGCGAGTACCTTCGTAGTGCCTTTGAACGTAATAAGGCTGGGACCCACTGATCAAAAAGTCGCTTAGGAAACGGTGGACCTGCTCAGAAAAAGATATACGAATTTTGACCTAGAACGGTTAGTATATATATTTGGATATCCCAAAAGTGATGTTGTAAAAATATTTTTCTTGTCGTGTGATGTGTGGTGCTTTGGTGCTAAACATGAAGGTCTAAAAATGCTAAATGAAAAGTAGCTATGGAAAGGTTTTGCTTAGGGGTAGGGGTATATATAACAGTACTTCGGAGTTCTATGCATATCTTAGCGAGTAAGACGTTTTGCATATAAGATAATGATGATTCCAGTCCTATCTTGGCAAAAACAAATGCAAAATATAATTTTAAAAAAAATAGGGGGAAGAAATTAGGACAAATATCGACATGATTCTACAAAATATTTTCACAAAATTTTGGAATTATCGAATTATCTGCTTTAGTTGGCGATGGATTTATCTGTTAATATAATGTCTTGTTAGTGTGTTCTTTATTTATCCATATTAAGCAATAGTCCCAATAATTAGTTGTTATAGACTATTTTACATGTACCACAGATGGGTGGGTGGGTGGGGGGGCTATTGAAATCCTAATTAATCTTATAACAGCTTTTAAGATTTTCAAAAGGTTTCTGTTACTGCGGTAACAAAAGGTGGTTTACAAACGTTTTGTTTATGCCGGATTACGTCAGATTGCAATGATCGTAAAATTTTGAGATGTAGTGGAAGCGAGATGGGGTATGGAGAAAATTAACCCACGTTAAAGGAATTGTCCTCACACCACCACCCCCAGGAAGAAATAGTAACATACGCGAAATAGCTTAAAATTAGGACAAATATCGAAATGATAGCTCCACATATGTTGCTTATCTTCACAAATTTTGGAAGTATCGCGATTTCATATGCTTGACGTAAGCGAATGGATTTGATTTTAATATTGGTCTGTATGTGTTGTTTATTACCATAAGCAATAGTCCCAATATTAGACGTGTTAAAGACTATGTATGCTAAATATCAGGGTGTTATGGGTCTATAAACGACGTTGTCATCAAGTTGAAAATATATTCATATGTTTACCAATGTGCAGAGTGGAACAGAGAGGAACAGTGATTAGAGATACATTTTTAAGGCATGGTACTCGTCCGGTAACCCATATAGCTAAAGAAGAGTGTTTGAATCCTTAAAAGGACTTCCACCGATCAAAACATATAATTTTTTCTTTGTTTCACAGGAAAGACATGCCCAAATACACCAAATCGTTTATTGGAATTCGATATAACATGTAAACTTGAGCAGTACTTTTTTTCGCTACAAGACCTATATATTACTATCCTAATAATATTTCGGAAACGAAAAAACCCATTTCCAGTTTTGTTGTAGTATCCAAACAAGGTTAGAATTTCATTAAAAAAAATAAAAAAAATACAAAATTTCTAATGATACACAAATCTCAGGGGGATGGAGACGTGAGTGTGGCGGCCTACCATCCTACATACCATAGAGAC
The DNA here is from genome assembly GCA_023653785.1 of Ophioderma brevispina. Classification (NCBI taxonomy): domain Eukaryota; kingdom Metazoa; phylum Echinodermata; class Ophiuroidea; order Amphilepidida; family Ophiodermatidae; genus Ophioderma; species Ophioderma brevispina. The sequence goes on from JAMKCH010025846.1 coordinate 35,505, forward strand.
GAAATATGACCGTCACATGAGGAAGATGCTCATCAACTTCGGCACTACAGTGTAGCCAACTCACCCACAAGAGGTCAAGGACTTCACGTATCTAGGATCCATATGCTGACAGCAAGATGACTTCTGTAACGAATAGGCCAAGCATGGAATGCCTGCAAAAACTACACCTATGGCAATCTGGTATCTCCAATTCAACCAAGCTGAAATTCTTTAGAGCTGTGTAGAGCGTATCCTGTTATATGATCTGAGACCTGGACCATGAGAAAGATAGACTGGATGGCCAGCCTTTACACCAAGCTTCTTATGCCGAATTCAAAACATATCCTGACTGAGACAACAGACACAAAGTAAGATATGGAGATATCCCGCCAATTTCATCTTCTGTTCCCCAACGCCGAGTGCGATTTGCTGGTTACACTGTTTCTATCGTGCAGATGATCAGGTAGCTCCAGACGTCAGATGTGGGAAGTAAGTAACCGTGCAAAAACAGGGGCCGTCGCCCCTTTAACTACATTGATGTAATTGCTCGAGACATCCAGCCGGATCACACATGAAATCACCAACTAATGACAAACAGGGACATTTGGCGCTAACGCGTTACTTGGTGAACAAACAATTCCGGCTGCGGCCGTAAGATAGATAGATAGATAGGCAGGATCGAGGCTGGGACGCGTAGTAGCCCTTTTTAAAGAATACCCCATAAAGAGTTAAAGGCTGTCAAAAATGCGAATTTTAAAAATATCTATTCGCAGTAGTACAGAATACTATTCAAAACATCTAAAAGTAATTATCCAAAAAGCCCGACTAATGATTTTATAAAGATAAAGTGGGGGTAATGACCCTCAGGGCATTAGGACCCCTTATTAACTTAACTAGGGATGACAGCAGCTTAAATATGTTGATTTAGTGAGCCAGATCCACGTTGATGGTTGGGTTTGAGAGGTTTACTCCACCGGTGGATGAATTGAAAGGTAGCTAGGGCACTCATTGGAATGTGACGCAGTCTGTGATGATGGAGAGCCAACATTGGCAGGCTGGAGTGGAGAGTGTCGAAGCCCAATCGGTGCATATTGCTATTTGAAACGGCGACTACTGTGCGAATCCGGGTTGAGGTGACCCATTCCTGCGTGGAAGATTGCTACCAGGAGGCAGTTCTGTCCTAGGTGTGATATAATTGGGTCTGGTCTTGGGGTATCATATCTATCTGTTCCATGTTCTTGTAAGATGTTGAATTAGGAGCTGGAGAGTTTTAGCGGCGTGTCGACCAAAGGTCGACGAAGGCAGCTCTGTCTGCAGAGGCTCTGGTTGGGATTCTTTGACAGTCATATGCAGGCAGGTACTTGTTGTCCCAACAGAGGCTTGTTCACCAGCTTATTGTGCGATGTTCTCCTCCTCTTCTCGTCCGAGCACTGCCGGTGCACTTTGTTTTTGCCTGAAAGGACTGGGTAGAAAACTCAGATGGAGGGGGACGAAGGCATCCAGCAATGGTTTCTCATGGTCTCGTTGAAAAGTGTTAGCCAGCTTTTTTTGTATGAGAGCTTTGCACCATACTGGGGCGGCAGATTCAGCAGCGCGGTAGACTAGAGCCAGGGCTGTGGTGCGTAGAGTCGGATGACTAGCACCCCATGAAGATCCAGCAAGGCGGCAAAGGAGTTATTCCTCGAAGATACCTTTGTACATACCTGTACGTCAAGATTCTGCCGATAAGTAATTTGCCGATCAAGCTTCCTCCCAGATAAGTTTGGTGTAAGATTTATGGCAGGCGCTCCATTGATGGTTGATTGGAGCTGGCGATGACCTCTTTGGTTATTCAGATGAGGCAGTAAGCGGGTGGTCTTATTAGGCTTCAATTCACTCAGCTTGACTCTGCAGGTCTTGAGATATGCTGCAAGTATGGCCATACTGCAGTAAGTATACTTTCACTCAGTCCAGCCTTCTGGGTCCGAGTGAAGAAGGCAAATCGTCGCGTTAGCCATATGTCTAAGATGTTGTTTGAGGTAAGTTGCTGATATACAAGTTAAATAGCAGAAAAGAACCAATAACTGAGCCTTGTGGGACTCCGTTCCTCAGACAACGCCAGTCGACTGCTCTGCCGGCCCATCACTGGTCTTAAGAACAGCTAACGGTTTTGAAAGCTGGTACATATGATTGTACAAGTGACGATCCGTGATTGGTCCTGCAATTTGATGTCAAGGCCCTGGTGCCCCTCGGTGTCATATGCTCAGTAAAGGCCCACCAAGATGACGCCTGCCTTATGATGCTTTTTCAAAGCTCTCCTCAATTCATTTGTGAGTTTTACAATCGGATGGACAGTACATGTTCGTCAGGCAGATGGAATTTGATGACTGGCTCCAGCCAGGCCAGGATCCTCCTCTCAAGG
>JAMKCH010025847.1:0-19254 GCA_023653785.1 Ophioderma brevispina
GGGCCAAAATCAGTACTTTCATTTTTTTAAGGGACCACTGACCTGATTTGTGAAATTCTTGTTGCACCCATGGAATATTTCTCTATAATGCATCGAGGGCCAGTTTTTAGCAGAACTTTTTACAAATCTTTGAGTTGTTTACATTGCCCTATCGTTCGCGAGCAAAAAATGTCTACCGCTTTACGGGGCAAAAAGGGTGAGAATCTCAAATAAGCTTCTCCATCTTAAAAATAAAATCCCAAAGTGGCACTTTCCAGAAAGGAATATTTTTGACAAGGAAAAATTACAATGCTTCATCTCTGACTAGTAACACTGATTCGAATCATTGTAAAAAACAGTCGGCAGCGGGTTAGTGCGTTCATAACATTCGTGCGCGGAATGCGGATCGCCAAGGGGTCGCCTGATGCAATGACTAATAATTTGGTCTTGCGCTACGCGATGCACTGCGCTAAAACACGCAAAGTGTTCAAATACGCACAAAACGTGGAATTGGAATTATGAAATGGGTAGCCATATGGTGTGATTTCCGCTTCAAAATTCAGCATTTATGGGGGTTTAGTCAAAATTTAAAAAGGGTTCTCTTTAAAATAATATTCTCTAGTTAAATCTTTTAAAAGGGTTCATTTTTTCCGAGTATTGGTTAAATGGGGAAACAACGACCGTAAATATAACCCAGACCGAAGATTCTCCCGAAACAGCGTAACCAAAATCAAAATCGAGGTGCCCAAAAAGTATTATAATGAGAATACGCACTTCATACACACTATCAAATTCTTATTCAAACTAAGCGTTAACGAAGATTAAAAATTTTTGAAAGTATACGTGTGTACGCTCTTCCCTTATTTCAACGTAGATAATTTTGCTGAATCAACGAAGCAAATCAGCTTCTTTCCAATTAAGGGAATGGTTATTTCGATTAAGAGAGTTACTAGTGTGTTACGCACACGTCGTCGAATTAGAGGGATGTGTGTGGTTTTACATACCAGTGCCATATTTCCAGTAGGCACACTTGTTTGTTAGTTTTCTATTAGTGTGGACGCAATTGTATCTTAATTCGTATAGTGTGTACGCACGCTTTATTAACTAAATCAAGATTAACTATTATTTAGTTATATCAGCTTCGAGTGGTGCAAAGGAATCTTTGTATTGTACAGTTTTGGTAAACGTCCCCGGATGCAAGACAATATCTTTTAATGAGTGTTCGCATCCGGGCATTTTAGCGAAGAACCCATTATTGAACACTGTATCGTTCGCCGGTTGGACTACAACACAAACTAACGACAGGTTTGGTTGAGCCAGCCTGATATTTAAATATAATAATAATAATTTGAATGTTTTAAATAAAAAAAATATGATACAAGAATATATTGCCTCGCTAGAAAAATTGTACTCGTCTTCGAATCGTACAATATTTTTCTAAGCGCGTGAATATTTCTTGTTATCATACTCAAGCTTCAATTCTATATAAATCTTCGTCGAAATAAGCAATTTTGCAGTGTGTTCGGGGTCATAGTTTGGGCACCACCCATATTTGGTTTACGTATCGACGTATTTGGAAAGTCCTTAAATGCATATTTATGAACACGCGGTATTTACGCTCGTCACACTTAGCGAGTGAAAACAACAAATAACCAACCGATGCCACATGCCATCACCCGGTTCAAATATCTTTCCTAAGCAAAATAACAGGGGTCATGGGGAGACTTTTTGTGCATTAGGAATTCAGGAATGCACGGTTTCTTCCATGATTGATTTTCGCATTAAATTATTGCAGAAAGAAAGGAAAAATTCGGTTGAGCGGACAATTGGAACAATCGGGGAAATGCAACATTGATAACATAACACGTAACGCACAGATTGTAGTGCGTGGTGTGCGGTAACAGCGACGACGCGCGGTTGGTTGCGCAACAAGAAGGATGACGCGCGAGGGGTGAGAGAAATCGGTTACGCTGGCTGGCCTATTAAATAACACGCGCGATTCCCCTCTGGTTTATTATGCCAGCTCGTGTGGGGAAATCCTTACCGTCCGGTTAGTAAATATAAGCCTATGGTTTACGGTTATTGAATTAAGAGTTTAACATGTATACGGTTAGGGTTTTAAGGACAAAAATCGTTTTATTGTGTTATTTGTTTTTAATATTTGAGCTCTAGTCATCCGCTTTAGCTGCTTATATTTTAAAATTAAACGTGCGAATTGAAATTAAGTTTTTAAATAACATTAGGCCGATATTTTAGCATTTTTTTTGAATGTTTGTAGCAAGTTTGTGAACATGTCCGAAACACCCTGGTGTGATTAAAAAAATAAAGAATAAAAGCTAGTTACAGAATATAGGCCTACAAAACACTAGTTTTCGATATCCTGCAGACTATAATAGTATTTTAATCAAGATGGATCAATGTTTTAAAAACATTGATATTTGGGAATATGGGATTTTGTTTTAAAAATCAGAAAAAATAACAATAAAACTGTAAGTACGGCTATTATCTTCAACTAAACGTGAGAACATAGGCATCTATATTAGCTTGCAAAAGCTATTGATGTATAAGTTTTAATCAGTGTGTCTTATAAGGTACCTCAAATTATAAGCGAATGAAAAGCATGTAAACAAACATGACAAAGGCAAGGTTATGGATATAGGCCTAACGGTGTTGTAATGCCTATGTTTTTCAACATTTTCACTATTTCGTCAGGGCCTATAGACATGGTAGAGTCGACCATGGTCAAGGGAATATCGGGTATTATACCAATGACATGCATGGTGAATTTCCTTCGCTAAATTATGGAGGACTCTAGAAGAAAATCGTTTGATGTTTAGCCATAAATGAAAACTTTTGACTTTTGATAGGACTGAAAAGCAGTTAAACTTAATGAAAAGTCGACGATTTACTTGGATTCAAGCAGACTTAAAATGGCAGGCCTATATTGGCCTAAAAATCAGATCAAGATGAATAGGCCCCGGGGTCTCACTTTGGTTTTGTGGTAGCGATGTGCGGCCGGAGTGTCTTGCACTACCCCGAAAATATAATACCAAAAAGAAAAGATTGCTACCCAGTATTAGGGCGACTTAAAGGTGTTTAACTATGGTGACAGTAACTTAGATATCTTTTAAAACCTGTGCTAATTAAGACTACTTGCGAGTTTAGGAAATAGTTACCATATCTGGGGAGGATTTTGAAGTATAATTACACGAGTACAAAAGAGACGAAGCTGAAGGCCAGGATTTAGTTCTAAACATTGCTTTTGGTGGGGGGTGGCGAAGCCTCAAAGCTATAACATTAACTGTTAAAAAGTATTTTGAACCATTCTGGCCGGCAATGATTTTCAACACTTTGGTTTGCATTTCATTCTTTAGACATGATTTGACCACTGAGAAAATTTACATTGTAATAGAAATAGGTCTACACCCGCATTTCAATAACAATTTCCATTTCCCGACCCCCCCTTTCCGCTAACAACTCCCTCAGGGTGTATAGCCTATGTAATAGTGTTTTAAACTCTTTTGGACTTCTGTACATTCGGGGTTATGTTCTTGTAGGTCAATTTTATTTGTCCCCTAATCCTGTAGGCCCACTATTTCCAGACCAAAATTCAAAATAAATAAAAATCTGTTACGTTTTACTCTGGAACACATAAGTCAGTGACTTTAAGAAATGGCCTACTAAATGTTTGCAGGTCATGGGAATGTTCATCTAAAAACACCAACAAAGTCTAGCTTGTTTTGACTAATTTATGTTATGTGTTTCTGAATATGCTTATAGGTTGTTTTTCCTTTTTAAGAAATATTGGGACAGGAGTATTTAAACGGCGACTTATATACCGTTGGTGCTCAAAGATTTAAGGAAAATGTCCATACTAAACCATATTATTTTATTTTAGCGGTATATAATTTCTGCAAATCCATCATGAAAGAAATGTTAAAATGTACCACCACAACCCGATTTGGAAGAAAATGGATACTTTCTTGAATAGAAATGGGCAATAAAAGATCTTTCAGAAAGTAAATGGCCACTTCTTACATTTTTTCTTTAAAAAAAATTCCGGCACCCTCGCAAAATCCATAGCTATACGGACGTTTCATTTTTTAACTGGCTCGACCTTCAATAATCTGAAGGGTTTATGGGGGTATTCTGCAATATATAGCCTACAGATAGGTACATTCGAAAACATTTTAGTAAATAATCCACTGACTTTGAGTTATATAGGCATAGTCACTGCCCTATACTGACTTATAAAGTGTGTACAACTTATTATGGCTTCCGCTTCAAAATGTCATTCAATTTTACAATAACACAAGGTTTCATTTTTTTCCCGAAGCATAGAGTTGTGTTGATGTTCTCATAATAGGAGCAGCCAGCCTATAAATTGCATGTTGATTTTTTATGTTGATTATTATTTTAAAATAGGGCCCTATCAAAAATATAAACGAGGTCAAAAGTCAGAGACGGCTGGCGAGATAGGCGCATATTGCCAAGCCGATGCCAATAACCCTAACCGGATGGCGGTTTCTACCAGGAGGAACTGAAGGAGTGAGGGAAGAGGGGAACAAAGAAAATCGAAAATTCGGGGTGCGTGCGATTCGCACCCAGGCCCTTCGGGTAGCCCCCCAGGCGACAAGGACACGGGATAGCAACGCTACAAGCGGTTGTGTTGTTTTGTGTCGAGGGACGGCTAGCGAGTTAGTGCCCATGATGAGTGCCTTGGTTCATGACGTCATCGCTACGTTCTGGGACTTAGTGCATTTTTCTCAATTACAAAACGTTGAGTTTTGGGTGAGATTAGTTGTGCTAGGGTAGCCCATTGATGAACACGTTACGCGAGGCAAAATGTCTACCGGGTTAGGTTCCCATTGAAACTTTCAGGGTAAGAAATATCGATGAAGATCTTAATCTTGTGCCAAATATCAGAGATGGGCACCCTTACGTTTTAAAATGGGACACTTTTGTGTTGAAAATTCGATCACGATGACCATTTTTCGAAAAATAACGGTACAAAAAACACACGCGATTTCATTTGAAATCGTTTTGAAGTATTTATATTTTTATTATACAAGTTAAAATTAGACTGTTTGTTGAAAAGAATATCAAAGCTTATAATACCACATGAGTCGCCTTAGTTAAGAAAAAGGATTCAGTTTAAATAGCAAAGGGAAATAACATGGATACTTCTATTCCCACGAAAATGCGAGGTTTGGAACGCGCGCCAATTCGCGTTTCCAGTAATGTCAAGTCATACGGCAAACGGCTTTCGTGCTGCTTATGCTTTCCGTACACCGGTTTCTGTCAACACATGAGCAAAAATTGGGTTCTTTGTGTTCTTGTTGGACGCACGCAAAAAACACATCGAATATAAGACGGCGTTTATTGCTGAGCGCCTGGTTACGCACCAGGCTATGGCACTCTGCGCGTTTCATTGTGATCGCATATGCCTGTCAAATCATAACCGCTTGCTCTGAACATGATTTATGTGTGTTGTGTTGATTTTTTTATTCTAGCAATTTTGGGCAACATTGCCAAGTGGGGATTGCAGGCAAGCGTCACAAACCATTGAGACACAAATGAGCCGAAAATAATGCGATGGAAACTGCCTAGAACCATCCGCGTGTCTACCTTTTAAAAAAAATCATTATTTTGACCATTTAAGACCACAATAAAGATTTGGGGGTTCCGGCAAATCAACAACCTGACACACAAGATGCCGTAAACACCGGGAACCATCAACAATCCTTTTTTTTAATCCTTATTTTGACCATTTTGGACAAATTTGGGTTCAGGCAATGACCATAGAATAGACCGGAGAAGCGGACGCCGTATCTTTCCTTATACATGCATCATGTAGATCCCTCAATTTGCATTGGATAATCGCCTCAATTTTTACGACTAGATATATCCCGTCAATGACCGTAAATATAACCCAGACCCGAGATTCTCCCGAAACGGCCCCGTGCGTAACCACAAATCTAGGTGCCCAAAGGATTATAATGAGCATACGCACTTCACTAACATAGTTTTGGGCACCACCAATTGGTTTACGTATCGTCGTTATTTGGAAAGTCCTTATGAATATTTATGAGACACGCGAGTATGTTACGTTCGTCACACTTAGTGAGTGAAAACAACAACAACAATGATGCCACATGCTATCTCACGGATTCAAATATCTCTTCCTAAGCCAATTAACAGGGGTCATCGGGAGACTTTGTGTGCATTAGGATGCAGGAATCTTTTAGAAGCATAGTTTCATCAATCGATTGGTTTTCGCAAATTATTGCAGAAAAATTCGGCCCCGCTCAGACAATGGAACACCTGGGGAAATGCAACACTGGTAAAATATCGTGACGCACAGATGTTAATGAGGTGTGCTTGCGCTCTCAACAGTGACGACACGCGCTTGTGCTTACGCAGAAAAAACCACGGCGCGCTGTGTGGAGAGGGAAAAGCGGTTAGGGCTTGGGCTATTCCAAATAAACGCGATTCTCCTCTTGGTTAAATATTGCGCTCTCTGATCCCGTATCACCCCTCGGAGCGCGTCTCAACGTCCGCATCATGTCAGTTAGGAACTGCGCATGCGGGACCATGCATCATGATTCATGACCACAAATCCGAAAAGTCGGCGGTCATTTTGACGTAAATCACGGCTCTAATGTAGCGATTTTTAGGCAATGTTGAAACCAGGTGGAAAAGATTTCACATAATCGTATCCACATACACTTAAAAGACTTTAAAATAGATCAATAATTTGTTTGTGTGAATCAGAAAAAGATATTTTTAGGGCTTTGTTTATTTTCAAAGATTCTTGTCGCTGAAAAATCGTCAACCATGCCACTCATTTAAAAACAATATGCCTAAAGTCAATTTACCGTAAAGTTGTTTGTTTTGTGAATCACCCTTTTTTTAGGCCCTATGTTTGTGCTTTATTGTTCTGCTTGGTATGATAAAATCGGTTATTAGGTGAGTTTTGGGTGATAGGATTATATCTAGTTCTCGGATTCTGGTATCTGGGATCGGGCTGCGCCCTCTCGCCCGATACAGAGCTCCTCAACTAGCTATTAATCCGTATCACCCCAACTCACCTAATAACTATTAGTAACGGCTCTGTCACACATGGGAAAAAAATGAGGGTCTTCGGGTTCTTGTCGGATCGCACGCGGAAAACAACGAATGTAAGACGCGTTTATTTCTGAGTGTCTGGTGGGCCCTCGTATCATGATACGCACCCTTTGCGTCTTCACTAATCGCGTATATCTGGCATGACACCGCGCTCCCGAACGTGATTTATGTAATGTTGTTTGGATGAAAAACAAAACAGCTTGTCTCTCCATACATGCAAGGAAAAAGAAAAGAAAAATAATAAAAATGATTGTTTTCCTTTATATTTAGGGCCTACATTGAAAAGAGGGAAACGATCACTGTGATCGTTTCCGTTTCATATTGTCAATTAGGGAAAATCATTATGGTTAAATAGTCTTGAAATAGGCATATCGAAGAAGAATAAATCACGACCTTTCCCCGTTTCTTTTTTTGTTATACTTGCATAAGACAAAAATGCAAAAACGACATTGCAGCCAAGTTCAAAACATTGTTTTAGTTTTCTTTTTACTTGTTGTCCAAGAAACTCTCCAAAATGTTCTTGGAGAGTGCTTCTCGAACAGATCAAGTACAAATTCCAGAGAAAATTCGTTATCTCAAAAAATATCCCATGCGGCAACCGCGCTCTACAAATTGCAAAGTCGGGTTCTGTGTAGTCGCGCTGTCGCTCTTCAGTTGTTTGACGCAAAGACCGCGTAATCTTTGGTTGCTTCTATATGTAGGCGCCACGATCGCTATATGAAAAAAAGGCCCAAATTCTACCGAACGTTTACGAATCCCTTCCCGAGCAATACACGAAGACCCCCAAATGTTTGCCATAGCTGACCAAGATTGCGGCGGCCCACGGCCCCCGTCTGAGTTTCTCTGGTCTATTATATGGGCAAGATCAACAAACCATCCAAAGTAAACAACGGGGGGAACCAGTTATTTTTAATTAAACATCTGATAATAATCCAAAGTTTCCACTTTGTTTAAAAATCCTAATTTTGACCATATTTGGACCAAAATAGAATTTGGGGTAGGGAAATGATCGCCAACAATGATCCACAAAGGTGCCGTAAACACCGGGAACCTTCAGAAACCATGTGGGAACCATCCAAAGAGTCCACTTATGTTGATAATCGAGTTATTTCGACCATGTTTGGACAAAAAAGCCAATTTAGGGGTTCACCATCATTGATACACCAAAGGACAGCCGAAAAAAACGGGAACCATCCAGTGTTTGATTTTTTATTCTAGCAATTTTGGGCAAAATTGCCAATTTGGATTGCAGGCAAGAAAATGCATAGAAGAAACATCTGGGAACCATCCGAAGTGTCTACATTTTAAAAATAAAAAAAATCAATAATTTTGACCATTTTGGACCAAAATACCCATTTGAGCTTCAGGCAATGATCAAAACAATTAATACACTAGGAGCAGAACACACCGGGAACCATCCGAGTAACCATCTGGAACCATCCAATGTGTTCACTTTTGTTTAAAAAACGTTATTTTTACTATTGGACCGCGAAATACGCGATTTGGAGGTTCCGGCAATGATCAACACAATCGATTACCACAAAGGAGGCGAAAACACCGGGAAACCACTAGAAACCATCTGAGAATCGGTCCCAAAGTGTCCAATTTTGATTAAAAATCCTATTTTGACCATTTTGGACCAAAATAGACAATTTTGGGGGTTGGGGAAATGATCGCCAACCATTGACCCAAGGAACCCAAAACACAGGAAACCATCCAGAAAAAGTGATAACCGTCCAAAGTGTCCACTTATGTTATAAATCATACTGTTGGAAACTTTGACCAAAATGTAGCTGAATACGGTGTCCATTGCTGGTGATCAAAAACCATATACACAAAGGAGCCGAAACACCGGGAACCCATCTGGGAACCATCCAAAGTGTCAACTTTTTGTTTGTAAAAATCGATGATTTAAAAGCCAAAAATAGTTGATGGAATCGGGTTCCACACAATGTCAACAACCATTAGGCCTACACAAAGGAGCCGGAAAACGCATGAACCATCCAGAAACCACTGGGAACCACCCAATGTGTCCACTTCGTTTAAAAATCTAATTTTGACTATTTTGAACTAAAATAGTTGAATCGGGTTCAGGCCCTTGACTCAAAAACCACGATACACAAGGAACCCAAAAACACCAGGAACGTACAGAAAACATCTAGTTTCACCCTTTGTTTAAAATCATGATTTTGACAATTTTGAACCGCCAAAAATGCTTAATTTGGGTCCAGACATGCTCAACACACCATTAATAAACAAAGGAGCCCAAAAACCCTGGAACCATCCTGAATCTACTGGGAACCATCATCAATCAAAAGTGTCCACTTTTTTTTTTAATGAAAAGTTGTGTTGTGATTGATATATTTGAACTTAAAATAGTTTTGAATCGTCGGGTTCAGGCAAAACTTGTCAAAAAAAACAACAACTCAACGTAACGCAAAACACCGGGAAAACCATCCAAAACCACCACTGGGAACCAAAAACACCCAAGTGTCCACTCTGTTTAAAAATTATAATTTGACTATTTTGAACTAAAATAGTTTGAATTGGGTTTTGCAGAACACGGCTCAAAAACACTTGATTCACAAGTTAACCGAAACACCGGGACCCATACCAGGAATCTTGCTTGGGAACGATCCCAAGTGTCCCACATTTTCTTTAAAAATCTAAATTTTTGGACCATTTTTGAGCCAAAATAGTTGAAATCGGTTCCAGACAAAGCTCAAACAACGAATTACTATGCAAAGGAACCGAAAACAGACCGGGAACCATCCAGAAATCCTCCTCTGGGAACCAACCAAGTTTGCAGTTTTGTTTAAAAATCATGACTTTTGACATTTTGAACCAAAATGCTAATTTGGGTTTCATACCAATGCTCAACAGAACCATTATACACAACAGGAGCCCGAAAACCCGGGAACCATCCAGAAACCATCTGGGAACTATCCAAAGTGTCCACTTTTGTTAAAAAATCATAAATTTTTGACCATTTTGAGCCAAAATAGTTGAATCGGGTTCCACCAGACAAAGCTCAACAACCATTAATAGGCAAAGGAACCGAAAACACACGGGAACCATCCAGAAATTTTCTGGGAACCACGCAATGTGTCCACTTCTGTTTAAAAATCATAATTTTGACTATTTTGAACTAAAATAGTTTGATTGGGTTTCGACCCTGCTCAAAACCATTTGATTCACAAAGGAACAACCGAAAACACCGGGAACCATCCGAAGTGTCTTCTGGGAACTAAATCCAAAGTGTCCACTTTTAATTTAAAAATCATACAATTTTGACCATTTTTGAGCCAAAATAGATGAATCGTCGGGTTTCCAGACAAGCTCAACATCCATTAAAATGCAAAGGAACCGAAAACACCGGGAACCATCCCGAAATCTTCTGGGGGAAACCCACCCAAAGTTCCACTTTTGTTTAAAAATCTGATTTTGAAACCATTTTTGAACCAAAATGCTAATTTGGGTTTCAGACAAAATTCTCAACAACCATTAATACACACAGGGAGCCGAAAACACCGGGAACCATCCAGAAACCACATCTTTGGACCAAATATAACCACATGTCCACTTTTGTTTAAAAAATCACAGATTTTTGACCATTTTTAGCCAAATAGTTGAATCGGGTTTCAGCAAAGCTCAACAACCATAAATATGCAAAGGAACGAAAACACCAGGAAAAGGAACCATCCAGAAATCTTCTGGGAAACCATCCAAGAGTGTCCAATTGTTTGTAAAAATCATGGATTTTGACCATTTAAACCAGAATGCTAATTTGGGTTCCAGGGGACAAGCTCAAACAACCTATTAATACAACCAAAGGAGCAAAACACCTGGAACCATCCAGAAACCATCCAAGAATGCCTCAAAAAACATGAATTTATTCGTTTAACAAGATAAAACAGCATACAAATATCATGTATATGATTAATGCGGAACCAGGCAACATTTTAACCATCTTAAAAAATATGGAAGGGAGAAAAATACCTGGAACCAAGCATGATTTTGGTTCATAATCATTAATTGCTATGGAGACACAATGGGGGCCGAGTGGAAGCCAACCTGGCCTCGATGGCAAATTGCCAACTGGGGCCCAGGATTGGCAATTATCATTGAACAGCCAGTGTGGGGCCAGACTGGCAGATGCCAATCTGGCCCCAATGTGCAGCTCCCATTCTGGCCACACGGTTGTCTCCGTCTCCAGCCCCACACTGTGCAGATGCCAGAATGGGCACCATGTGCAACTACTCATCTGTGGCCCAGAATGGCCACATATCCTGTGTTAAGTGACCAAGGGGGGGGGGGGGGGGTTCCTAGGAGCCTCCAATTTATTTTTCGCGTGGCCGCTTAGGCTGGATTTTGGCGCCGAAATTGTTGTAATTGTCCGACTTGTAATGCGCTTATTTCTTACAAAAAAAATGAAAATGGCCAAGCCGTTAATGAGTAATTAGTGAGGGTGTTCCCATGGGACCCCCCCCCCCTGGACACTAACGGAAGTCAGCTGAGAATATTAAAATCAAAGAAACAAAGCCATTTTTTTGCTGATATATAGTCACACATACATTAAGTAAAACATTTAATAGTAACATTAAAATAATTAACCCTTTATGTGCTGAAAAAATTTCATTGTTTACATGCTAACCGTTACTGTACAAGTCTATGGGAAAATGACGTGGAATTTTGCAACCACATGTTAAAAAGACAGGATTCCTAAAACTGCAAGATTTTTGTAATATTGAATTTGGGTCTTCTAGAGGAGTAGATATCAACATAAAATAAGTTTTAAAATGTTGATGTAAGCGCAAGGTTCATTTGAATTTTTACCGTCTTTTTGCGCACTGTTCGCAGTTTTGCCCCTAATTTGACACCCATAACACATACTTAGTAGATATGGTGTTTTGTATCCAATATATGTCCAGAGCTAAACCTTCAGGAATCCACTATTGAAGGTCCAGGAACAATATGTGGTTGGTAAAAATAATTCATTGACGCCAAATGATGAAATGGCCACGCCCTTTTTGGAGGCTCAAGCCCCTTTTTGAGCGAAGTACTACTGACTGTATCTACAGAACCGTGGGACCTAGGAGGTTGCGAGGCCACTCAAAATGTGCGGAATGCCACATTATTGGGGGTCAGAATATATTTATTCCAAAAAATGTAAAGGTTTTTAGATAATGCAAAAAACTGATTTCACCATATTGCGCCTTATACAATTATGAATGAATCATTAGGGTTTTCATGCCAAAAACAGGACGGGAGTTCACAATACACCTTGGATTTTGCTCTACAACTCCTCAGGGATAATTTGGGGGTGGTAGCTAAGGGTAGGTACAAAAAGAAAATTCATATTCCTTTCCGTTCTCAAATGGCAGGCCGTCAAAATTTTGTGACTTGAGCAAAATTGGGTAAGATTAGGTGAAAACCGTGGATTTTGTAAGGGCTGTTATACAATTGTATGCTTCCACAACTCAATCAGTTATGAGTTTGTATTGCACGAGTGAAATTGACCATTTGGATTTCAAATGTGATATAATCAGCATTTTAATGTTAACTTTCGTTTTCATGGGGGGGGGTCAAAATGGTCCCCATCGTAAAATGAAAATAAATATATTGTTTTCCATTTTATAGGGACTTCAGTTAATGTTAAGTAAAGGTCCCTTAAGCAGCAAAAAGGTAAAAAAAAAAAAAAAAAAAAAAAAAAATGATTGCTGAAGGGTCTTTAAATGATCTCTAAAAAGCAATAAATGCATTCTTGTGACCATGAAAAGGCAAAAAGGAAGATCCCCCAGGTATGCATGAAAAAGTCACTAAAATAAACACGAACTTAAAGACGGCAGCCGTTGTGGTGGGTAAATAATAGCGACTTATACGTGTATTTTTGCATTTGTAGGGCCTAATGGCACGGGTAAGAGCTACATGCCGGGTTTCAATGAAGCAGGCTTAAAATTTCAGACCCCTTAAAAGTTGGGCACCCCCTTTTGTGGCTCAAATGCAAACATGCAAAAGTCGCTAAAATTACCCAATTGTTTACGCCGCATACCCGCCACTACCAATGGAGGAGGGGCAAGGGGAAGGCTTTTTTTGGGGGGCCCCCCCCCCCACACACACACAATAAATCGAGGAAGGGGAGACAAAAATGGGAAGGAAAAAGAAGAGAAAAAGAGAAAGAAAAAAAAGATGGGAAAAGAAGAAAAGAACAGGAGAAAGAGGGAAAGATGAAAGAAGAGAGAAGAAAAGAATGAGAGAAAAGAGGAGAAATAGGTAAGAAGAGAATGGGCAAAGGAGAGAAGAGAAAGGGGGAAGAAAGAAGAGAAAGAGCAAGGGAAAAGACGCGAAAAAAAAAGAAGGAAATGGGGAAATTTAATGCCTGAAACACCAATTTAGCTCTGAAATGCCAAAAACCCAGGAACTTGACGGGGAGATCCACCCCTAGGAACCAACCCCTCGACATAATCATCCCTATGCAAGTACAAGAATCGGGAATCTCTTGATTCAAATGTGAAGAAATCTAAATACAGAACAATTTCAATAATTCTAGATATCTTTAAAGAGTGCTTTTAAGATGCAATAAAGTCTCTATCCCTACAACATGGACTACTCGTCTCAGTTTTCAGATTTGGGGCAATTTTAACCAATTACGGGGGGGAGAGCATCTTTTGGGGGGCATGGGAATCTTTGATATTTTGCTGTTCATGGTACAAGATGCAGTTGAGCTATAGATTCATTTAAAGACCCCTTCTGCAGCATTTTAACCTCTGATAAAAAAGTCCGTATAAAAGGATTAATAAAAAATATATTTCCACTTTACGATAGGGCCATTTTTGACCCCTCCATGAAAACGAAAGGAGTAACATTAAAATGCTGATTATATCCCAGTTGAGATCCAAATGGTCATAGTTTCTGTTTGAATACAAACGTCATAACAGGAATGATTGAGTTTTGGAGCAAATACACTGTTATAACGGCACTTAAAAATGCACGGTTGTCACCTAATAATATTACCCATTTTTCCATCAAAGGATACACAAAGTTTTACTGGCTTCCCGTTTGAGAAAGGACGGAATATGAACTTTCTGTTTGTGACCTACCCTTAGTTCCATAAACACTTATCCCTGAGGAGAGTTAGGGCAAAATCCCAGTGATCTATGGTTGAACACCCTCCTTCCTGTTTTGGCATGAAAAACCTTATGAATTCAGTCATAATTGTATAGTGCGCGATAGGGTGAAATCAGTTTTTGACAATTATCTTAAAAACCTTTGCCTTTTGGATTTATAAAAATGTATCACTGACCCCCATAATGTGGCCATTCCGCACATTTTAAGTGGTTCTTCAACCTTCTAGGTCCAACGGTTCTGTAGATACAGTCAGTAGGACTTCGCTCACAAGGGGCGTGACCCCCCAAAAAGGAGGCGGGAAATTTAAGCATTTTCGGGTCAGTGGGAATTATGTTACCAACCAAATATGTTCCTGGACCATCAGTTAGTGGATTCCTGGAGAGTTGCTCTGGACATATAATGCATACAAAACCACCATGAGCTACTATAGAGTAACATTTCTTTTCATTGCTGATTGGGGTTGTCTTATGACCCTTCACATGTGGTATTAATGTCGCACAAAAAATCCCTCGGAAAGTGGGTTCGTGGGGGGGGGGGGTCCCACGGAACCCCACACCCTTGGGTACAACGGGAGTGGAAAACCCCTTGGTCACTTAAGTGTTAAAATAGCCGTATTTGTTAATTACTTACGGGAACCGCTTGTAACTTGCTCGCAGACGATTCACCGCCTTTACACTTAAGTGCCCAAAGGGGGGGGGGGTTATAGTATCCAGCATTTTGATTTTTTTCGATTTTTCGGTTACGCAATCAAATTTTTCAAGGAGTTTTTTGCTAGAGTCGGATTTATGAATACGCTTCTACTGATACTAAAAAAAATTAAATCCGCACACGGCTCATTGAATAATTAGGTTGGGGCCCTAGGACCCCCCCCCCCCCCATGGGACTACGGAAGTGAAATAAAAATCCAAGAGATATTTTACTGATAAAAAAGTAAAGTAATTAAATCGTTGGGATTTATTTGCTTAGTATATACTTCGGATGCAATTATTAATAATCATCATACTTAAATCAAATAACCTTTTATAGGCTGACAGCATCAATTTAATTTTGTCCTGACCGTGACCGTTCTTTAAGCAATATGGACATATTTGAAGAGCGCCCCATTTTCAAAATTTGATATTTTTGCACAGTACGTTGGTTAATTGTCTAGGAAACTATACCTGCGAACTGCGGAATGCTAAAAATGCGTATTTATCACAAAAATAGTGATTTTGTAATTATAATTGGGATCCCAAATTGTCCTTTACGGCAGAGCTGGAATTGCTACGTTATGGTCCGTCCATGAGAAATAGTGCCACCCGAGAAAATAACCTCTAACTTGACTTGCCCGAACTACTAAAACAACTATTGGATGAGCGTAGACACGACATGGCGCTATTCCCGGTATTTACATTGTAAGGCCGTTTCCAGCAGCCGTTGAATTATTATCGGGGATCCCCGAAATAATTATTCTAGTACAAAATTCCTCGTTGTGACACATGACATTTTCGAGCTTAACCATTTACAGGTATAGTTTACTAGCCAGTTACCAATCAAACCGTGTAAAAATCTCCAAATTTTTGAAAAATGGGGGCGCCCTTCAAAAAAATGTGTAATATTGCTTTAACGTGTCAAGTTATGGGGAAAACCAAGGTGGATTTTGCAGTTTCGAGAAAAATTACAAGATGGATAAATTTGGCTATATTTTGCAATGATTATTCTAGAGTAGATATAATGAATTATTCTGGTTCAAAAGCTGATATTGGAGTTGCTGAGGATGGTAATGTGCGAACCACTCTTTTTCGGAGAGTGACAATTTCAATTGGCCATAGGACAAAGGTCGGATTTTCATTTTTATTGTTGGTATGTGGTTCTTACGTGACCCCCATTACTTGTGTTAGCGTCATGATCAAACTCCCATGGGAAAGTGGTATCTGGGTTGGGTCCCTAGGAACCCCCCCCCCCCCCTTGGGCACTAACGGAAGTTTTTTAGCTTGGGCACTTAAAGAGACATGAGGAGATTTCCAGAAAGAAGCGCCCTCAATTTTTTTCGAACCTGGGTTTTTTGCATATTTGGAATGCTTTTCAATGTATTAGATCACACCTGAAGTGAATAAGCCGAAAACGCTACTTTATGTAATAATATGATCATTTAGTACTTTCTGTCGTGCACGACAGAAAGTCAAAGCACGGTGTTCTATGGGGACAATTACGATAGTCAGGCAAGTTCAAAACAAGGTTTGCTGTTTTCTTTTGCACTTGTTTGTCCAATGAACCTTCGGAACGTTCTCGGTAGGTGGTCTACAATCGATCCTGTGCAATTTGAGAGAAATTCGTATCCTTAAAAAAAAAGTCACTTTAAGTGTTAAATAAATCTAATGCGTTTGTATTTTCGGGACAACTATGTGTTAGTGTCACTAATACATATTTGTCCCGAAAATACAAACACATGCAACGCATAATTTATTTCTATCTGTATAATAAGAACTGAAAATTATGTGCCTTCAGTTTTGACCCGAATGACAAGGATCATTTTGCAAAACATATGATTTATTCGCAGTCTACATAAACAAATTTATTCAAAGTTCTTTTGGCTACATATCATCAGTAGAGTTTGACAAATGGTTCAACCATTTGCAAACAACTACATTATCCCTTCCAAAATTTAGAGTGCAGTTTCTATTTTCTGCTTTTTCTCAGCTCTAACAGTGACAAGTTTAAATATCCAACGCGCTTGGCGCCATGACCGATGAAGAAGCGACTCGTAACAAACAATGATACAAGAGTCGAAGGAAATCATATGTTCGTATTTCAATTTTATTTCAGTAGTGTGCTGATTGTGTACCACAATCGAAGGAAACGTGATAAACTTAGTCATTACCAGACAATTAATTAATAAGTATTGTGTGATATTGACCCCATGTTTAAAGCCATGATATACTTCCATCGCAGCGAGCGATTTCTGCGCGTGAGCATGCGTGATACTTGATCTTGGGTCAAAATCCGGCATTGCGCACGCCAATCGCTCGCTGCGACTGGAAGTATATCATGGCTTAAATATCACGTCAGAGAAATTATAATCTCATACTCGTCGGTGGAATAAAACACATTGTGGTTCAAAAACAGATCACATGTAAATCATATATCTGAAGAAACATAAACACCATATAGTAACATTTCAAATTACGTGAGGCTCCTTACATATTGGATGGGGGTGCTATTGATATGGGTTCAATCCCCGACATGCAGAGACTAGGCCTCTGTTGCAATTACAAACATATGTGACCAGGGTACAAAGTTCCTGTACAGAATTGGTTTACATGGCAACGCTGCATTCCGCTATACAGTGTGTCTGTTAATGATGGAAGACTAAATACAAGGGTGGGGCCCAATTTTGTGACCAAATAAAAAACTTCGTTGTGTAGGTGTGCATCGATATAAGAATGCATTCCCAGATAGCAACACAAAACTGACGTCGGGCCGACGTTCGTCACGAGCGCCGTGCGGCAAACCAACGTCCAGCCGACGTTGGGAAAACGGTGGGGAAATCGGTCGGAGATGTCGAAAACCAACGTCAAGCTGACGTGGGAAAACGGTTGGGGAAAATGGTAGTTTGATGGTCAGCAAACCAACGTCAGCCGACGTTGGGAAAACGGGGGGGAAAGTGGTAGTTAGATGGTCGGCAAACAAAAAGTCAAGCCGACGTTTGGAAAACAGTGGGGGAAAAGGTCGGTTTGATGGTCGGCAAACCACCATCAAGCCGACGTGGGAAAACTGGGTGGGGAAATGGTAGTTGGATGGTCGACAAGCCAAACAGTGTGATCGGGCGAAGTTGGAAAAATGTGGGGGAAAGGGAAGGGGAATGGTCGTTTTTTGTTGGAGGCCAAACGTGGGCCGATGTGGGGAAAATGGTGGATGGTGAATGGTCGGTTATGGTTAGTAAGCCAACGTCGGGGTGAAGTTGGGAAAATGGTGGGGGGGAGGAATGGTCGTTTTGTGGTCGGCAGGCCAACGTGGTGGCAATATATGTTGTCCCGCAGACATAATTAGCTAAATATTCTAAATTGGCCTAATAATAAAGGAAATTAGTATGACGGTAGCCAAATTGGACAGAGCTTTCAGCAAAAAATAGGGCCTCTGATTGCAACATTGTGCGTAAAAAAAACATATGGAATTTGCAGTGACTATATTTTCCGATTTTGTGCACTTTGTTTTCACCGTGATACAGGGATTCTGGAGCTTTCGGGGTTTTTTTTTTTTTTTGTTACCTAGTGAAGATCTCGTGTGACAGTATTCGCCATTTTTATGAGTCTTTAGTCTTCACTTAGTGTGGGTTACTATACTGTTGAAGCTTTTTTACAATGAGATATATATATTGCCCTTTAAATCAAGCAGGACAAGTTAGCTCAACTGGATAGTCGTCAGTCTTCTAATACAAAAGGTCCCTGGTTCGAATCAGGTCATAGGACGGTAAGTGCAGAGTCACCCCCCCAATGTTATATATAATAATATACCTAAAACGGAAGATACGAAATACTGGGTATAAGTGTGAAAAACCATAGGGAAATGTTCTTTTTTTATTCATGGAGCCCAATTGTGATTTTATAACAGGCAAAAATCGTGTTACTATGGTTGGGATAACGTTGGCCCAATGATGGCCAAACATTGCACGTCCAACCGTCAAAAAATACGACGCATGTCCATCGTTGGGACGACGGGACAAAAATGACGTTGGGCCGGCGGAACGGACAAAAAATGACGTGGCACGCGTCCCACTTGTCGAGTTGGCCACCATCGCGTGTGATGGTGGGCCAACATTGTCCCAAACGTGTGGTAATGCTTATCTGTGGTTATTTCTCAGTGCTTGTGCTGTAAATAAGGAATGAGTTATTTTGCAGTGTCTAAGGTAAATTTGTTCAAAATAACAACGTTTAATAAAATAATACAGTGTTTTCATCCTGATAATTCAATTAGAAACATCCATCTATATTAGATGAGGAAAAAAAAAATGTATTTTAGGTCAATTACTATTATATTTAT
>JAMKCH010025848.1:0-28496 GCA_023653785.1 Ophioderma brevispina
CTTCCTGTCGAAAAAATTGTTGGGCAGACCAGCTGATATCGGGTTGCAGTTTCATTGAAAAGGCCTTGAGGCGAGACCATTATGGCGAGAAATCTCGAGCAAGGTCCGGTCAGACATTGCCTATGTCCTGCTAGCTTTCAGCAATGGTTCAATTTCACTGCGCTAAGACAATGGAACTGCTGAAGCGAATCTGGTCTGAGTCCCAAAGTCTGTGTTAAAGTTAAGTCAAAAGCAGAAAATGAACAAGAGCCTTGAATGAAAACTCTTTTTCCTTGTTTCAACTGGGTCAATTAGGACTTTCAGTGATTCTCCAAACCTTTTCTAAGATTTTGTTTCCAGTTTTGTAGAAATTCTTAAAAGTGAAAATCCCATTATGTACTTTTTCTATGAAAATTTGATAAGATGGAAGACATAGCAATGCTATACAAATTTGAATCCCCATTGGACAATTTAGCAAATTTTGACTAAAATGTCAAATTAATCCCTAATAGTGGGCTTTCAATTTTATCACTTGTTAGGTATGTTCACCACCTATACTTACAACAAAATTCAGGTTGTTGGTCGCTGCCCTTAAGGCATGAAGACACCTAGGGATCACTTTTTGTGTCGCCTGCCTTAAGAAAGGCAGGAAGACACATAGAGATCACTTGTCCTTGTTGATGTCTGTGTTTGTGAAAAGGCCGGGTGGCACTCATGTGTAAAATGTTTGTAAGCACGCGCGGGAATTGACTTTCAAAAAGGACACCTAAGCTAGGATTCCAAAACCTCTTCAAACTCGACCCTAAACAAGGATTTTTACCCAAGCAAAGAGACTACACGATGATTCGGATGAATCTATACCCAACAGGATTTAACCCAAGCAACGATACCCAAGCGCCGCCTAAGAAGCGAGGACTCTGATGAAATATATAGGGTCTACCCAAACAAAATTGATACAATGCTTTTTTCAAAAACACCCCTAAATGAGGACTTGGTATGAATATATTCCCTAAACTAAGGATTGCCATTGCAACTGGATCAAGGGAATCTTTTACTTTGACCATTCTGGACCGAAATAGCTGATTTGGGTTTTCGCAGCAACATGCTCAACAAACCAAAAATTTGTTTGATACAATACAGAAAACACCAGAGCCAAACAACACCGGGAACCATCTAAAAGCCAGCTGTCAACCATCCATAGTGTTCACTTTTCTTTTAAAATCATAATTTTTACCATTTTAAACCAAAAAATCTAAATAGGTCCAGGACAATGCTCATCAATCTATTGTACACGACCAAAAACCCTGGGCACCATCCTCCCAGAATCGTCTGGGAACCATCCAAGTACTCCACTTTTGTTTTAACATTGACTCTGACCATTTTGGACAAAATAACCAAATTTGGGTTCTGGCAATGCTTACTTACCCACTGAAATAGAAATAAACCGAAATCAACCACCGGAAACCCATCCAAAAAAAACATTCTAGGAAACCAGCCAAAGTGTGTCTACTTTTGTTTAAAAACCGTTATTTTGATTGACAGTTTGAACCAAATAGCATTTTTGATCAAGGCAATGCTCATCAACTGTTGAAACCCAAAGAAGCCGAAACAAAACCAGGAACCATCCAGAAACAATCCAAAGTAATCAACTTTTGTTTGCAAATCTTATTTGTACCATTTTGATATTTTGAACCAAAATAGCCAATTACGAAATCATTGCTAATTTGGAGAAGGATATTTTTTACATGGTGGATTTATAGTTGAGCATCATTTTCTACTGATTATCAGTGTTTTTAATTACATTTAGTTTAATATCAGTATTTCTAATATTGATATGACCCGCTGAATGAATTAGTAACCATAGCAATACACAAACCCAAATCGGGAAGTACCATGGAAACGAGTCTCACCAAACCCCCGCTCAAGTTGTACCCAGTACGCCGGGCGGGTTACGCAAATGGAAAAGTGACGGTGGCCCTTGTATATCCAGGGATATTCGGCGATAAAGATGGCTTTTTAGTATGAATCTTGATATCAAATCGAGCTTTCAAATTATAACAATTTATTCTGGAGTTAGTGCTCGTAATATTTTTTTTTCACTTTTTGTACTTCTTGCGACACTTTTAATGCTCGTTAGTTTTTTATCGCCGGACGCACTCCCATCTGGAATTACGGTACTTTCCGGGTATAAAATAGAACGCCATACTTGCCGATGCCAACCTGTAAAAGATGGTACAAAATACGGCGACAAAAATAGTTTTGTAATTGTAAAAACGCTTATTAAGCCATAAGTAATGAATATGTCCCCGCTAGTTGGGATCAATTTTAAACAGTACCCTAAGCAGGATAGTCCTTTAAAAAACACCCTTTTCTCTGTAATCACTATTTTTGGAACCCTAAACCTGATCCGCCGATCCGCTTTTGGCCTTTTCAAAAGCACCCGAATCCCGTTTTCTTTTCACTCGTGTGCTTAAAGGGTTACATTTGCCTGTAATAATCCACATACTTTGATGATTTAAACCATTATTATGTTTTGAGAATCTTCCCTCCCATATTACTATCACATGCGTAGACCCAAGTATAAAGAGAGATTTAGTCCTCAACTGCCAGCAAAAAAACCGGGTGGCCCAATTTTTTCCAACAACCACTTCGGACTCCGAAGTGGTTAGGATTAGGATTGTCCCCCCCTGGTGATGAGAATTATTCCCAAATAATTGACTGCTATGAGGGGCATGGTTGAAACTATAGGCCCAAGGTTTCAACCATGAATCCGTAAAAAAATGTCAATATTGTTTTATATACCGCATAGATAGATCTTTGTCTAACAAAGGCCTATATCATGTGTAGCTAGCTCATGAGCTGTAGTCCATGTTGTCATGGCGTGCATGCATTGTTTTAAACATTTTGTGTAACTTAGGGTCAAAACTTGTGAAGAATTAAAAATCAAACCTTATTGTGTGAAGGAAGGATGTTGGAGTCCAAAACGATCGCCGTAATCGATTCTTCTTCTTGCCATTTTTTTTGTCGGCAAGAATGTGTACAATTTCTTGTGTGCCAAGGCTCCGAATTTTTTTCCGAATTCAGCAACTTCTACATCACCACTTCAAGACATTTCCCTAAACGTTAAAAACACCACACCTCAACGACTAAATGTGATAATTCCAACTTATAATTCTGTTCCAGAGTCACCTATAACACCATGTTGTCTCTGTTGTCTCAGAAATCTTGGATCTAGGTGCTTTATTAACGCGAAAATATCTTTCCGCGACCCCTAAACCTGGTGCCGATGCAATGGGCGCGCCATTTTATTTCCAAAGAGCAAAGCGCGATGCCGGGCGATGGCGGTGCTATGACAGATCGCTGTCAAAACAACATAGAGGGGATAGGATTTCAGTACGAGCATAACAACACCTCAAAGGCATGAATAGGCCTACTATTCTGCGATTCAGCCATTCCCTTGCACTTGTTTGTATCCCCGGTTTGTATCAATCAGACTTTTACCCTACAGCACAGACTCCCACATAACGAGTAAACAAAATAACTGTCTGGCTGCTTTATTCATCTCTTACACCAGCTTCAATATGTACCTCATAATACGGATGGGATATATAGTCCGTAACA
This sequence comes from Ophioderma brevispina, assembly GCA_023653785.1. Classification (NCBI taxonomy): domain Eukaryota; kingdom Metazoa; phylum Echinodermata; class Ophiuroidea; order Amphilepidida; family Ophiodermatidae; genus Ophioderma; species Ophioderma brevispina. The sequence goes on from JAMKCH010025848.1 coordinate 3,601, forward strand.
GCAGTCCTATGTGGAAGACGGGCCAGGGTATAGGTCTGAATGAGATGCCCGCTCTCCCAGCGAATAGTTCATTTTTGGTTCATTCTTGAAGCTAGTTGAATGTTTAATCATTGCCGTCCACTTTTAAAACCAATTCAGATGACAGGGATTATTAAATGAGGTATTAACATTATTTTTTATGCACATTGCTGACTGAGTGGTTGATACAATATAAGGATGTTTCAGTTTGGTGGTGGGGGGTGTGAGGAATTTTTGAGTCTGTCCTTCTGTCTGTCTTTGTTTTTTTTGGTTCATGGTGATTGTGTTTTCTATAGTTTACATTCTTTGGTGGTTCCTGGTGTTTAATGGGTTTCCTATGTTTTTGGGTGTTTTCTTAACTTCCTGTGATTGTTTCTATAGTTACATTCCTTCGGCCATTCTGGTGTTTAATGCTTTGGGTGGTTGTTTCCAGTATTGCTCATAGTAGGTGATTCCATGTCTGGTTTTGGTTTCCCATTGTTTTGGCAGTTCAGTGTTTTGGTGGGTTCCCAGTGTTTGGATTTGTTCCCATTTTGATGGTTCCCAGTGTTTGATTGATGGTTCCCAGTGTTTGATTGTTCCGGTTTATTGTTTCCCACGTGTTTGGTTGTTCCCAGTGTTTGTGTGTTTCCCAGTGTTTGGTGGTGGTTCCCAGTGTTTGAGGGTTTCCCTGCTTTCGGGTGGTTTTGGTGGTTTTGTGGTAGTTCATGCTGTGTGGTTCCCAGTTGTTTTGGATAGTTTCTGTTGTTTAAGTCTTGTAGTTGAATGCCTGGCTGGTCCCACACCTTTCATGGTTCATGGTGTTTTGTGATGGTTCCATGGGTGTTAGGGTGATTCATGTCTTTGGTGTTTTCCACACTTTTGGCGGTTCCTTGTCTTGTGAATCAATGTGCTGGGTGTTTACCAGTGTTTGGTGGTTCCTGCTTTTGCTGTTTCTCAGTGTTTAACAGTGTCTATTGGTACTTACTTGGTCTGCATATTGCAGGCATCACTTCACTACAGACTGTCCCATAAAAACTATACGACTGGAAATCAACTAAAAATTATAAAAATATAAACTGTGCATTTTGCCAGATAGTTGACTTTATTTGTTAGACAAGATCCTAAGCTAAATTTTCGCTTTTATTCCATCCAATTTGATCGACCCTAAGTGGAGATATTGTCAGTTGAACACAAAGGATAAAGTACCACTTGGGCCAGTTTCACTTGGAGGTTCAAGAAACTAAAGGTATAAGGCGTGTCGCATCATTGTGGTGGGATTAAACCCTTCAAACAAAAGAATAGTGTACAGATCAGAGTGAATGTATTATCATGCAGGCTACTCAATATATTATTTTTTCATGAAGCACCCGAAATTATTATGTTGTGGTTGAAATGAGGACTCACTCTCAGGGGGACAATAATCCTGAAATTCAATGAAATGGGGATTTGACTGCTGAAACGAATGACAGTCTACAATCGTTGAGGGACAAATGTGTGGACAACGCTCTAAATGTTGGAGTGAGCAATATACCCTTCCCTAATTTCCCCACTGCCTCCAAGATGCCAGGGAGAAATATGATGAGAAAGCAGTTTTTAATAAAGAGCATGAAGGAAGAAAGGATGTTGTTTCAAAGGTCTCAGTTTACTTTCACCAGGGTGTTTTATGGTTTCTACTTCTGCTGAAACCTGGAGTAAAGCAGAGACAACAGGACTGTTTGGAATTAATTTCCCAATGCTACATTATTTATTCGCAATTGCGACATTATAAATTTATAATTATGTTATATCACCAGAAGCGCACTTTATACCTACTTTTTATTTATTTTTTTACAAAGACATCTGAAGGATTTTATGGCAACTTTGTTGATAATCAGGATAGCCGAAAGTGGCCCAACAGGTTTTTCAAACTGTCTCAGATAATTAGCAAAAACTCCTGAACCAGACCCCATTCTACACTCAACTAAAATCTCCTTAAACGCTGGAACACGCCCCTAAAAAGGAATCAGTAACACTATATTGAAGGAGGAAGTGCAATTTTTGGCCAAAAAAATTAATCTTTGATTTGTATAGTTTTTTTTTGGGACAGTCTGTAGTTTATCATTATGTTCCTTGTAACCTACTTTGTTCAAAGTGAAATGTGTATAGTACTATCGGACACAAGATTCTCAAAACACAATAATGATAAAATCAATTCTTTTTGTCCACGCACATTTATTGGTCTTGCCATGAGTTGAAAATATTGGGTGACTTTGCTCGCCCAATATTTTTTTCAACTCATGGCTTGAACAATAATTTGAGATTGGGACTCACGAATCAATTTTATACCAAACTTGGGTCACATTTGCAACTTGGGAATCCCCCATTTGTATGAGGTCAAGGTCACATACCAAGTCGAAGGTCATGTAGGGTCAGTGGTCGAGACCATTTAACTTTTAAGGGGTGCCTTAAAATAGGTATTTTGGGGCATGCATTCTCAGAGGGAAATGCATATATTTCAGTAACATTGGAAAGGAAATCCGGCCTCAGTTAGGATGATTTTATTAACTAGAGGTGGTTTGATAATTATTAGAGAAAAGAGATTTTTACACGGTTGCAATGGTAATGGCAGTAAACTATACGCGTGAAGGGTTAAGCTCTATAATGTCTAAGTGTCGCAAACGAAGGAATTTTTTGATTAGAATAATACTTAATTGGAGATCTCCGATAATTAATTCAACGGCTGATGGAGGAAACGGCCTTCCAATATGAACTAGCCGGCGAAATAGCACCATGTATGTACTAAGTCATCTAGAGTTGTTTTATTGGTCAGCAAGTCAGTAGAGGTCATTTTCTGAGGTGGCACATTTTCATCATGGAGGACATAAACTTAGCATTTCCAGCTCGTGCCGTTAAGTACAATCTAGGATCCCAATTCTATTACAAAAAATCGCTCATTTTATGATAAATACTGCATTTTGTGCAAGCTCGTACGCAGGTGGAGTTTCTAGACAATTACACACATAGTTGTGCAAAAATATCAAATTTGAAAATGGGGGTGCTCTTCAAAAAATGTGCTAATATGCTTTAAAGCATGTGTACATTGAAATGATTGAGTCCCCAAAATAGTGTGTCTTGTAGGCTGACCCCTTCTTTAAACCTAAAAGTTCAATTTTTTACAGGTGCTGAACTCGTCAGGAAGTTAGTTTGAGTCAGCCACAGTTAGAGAGCACCTCCAAGACGCCTTTGAAAACCTACTAGTATGGGACCGGGCCGGCGAATATGGCAGCCCACGGAGCCGAAGCCAAGGCATGGGCAAGGGATGTGCGATTGAATCATCGTTCTACCTCAAGATGGGGGTGTTGAGAAGCAGAAGCAATAGGCAGTATCCGGGGATGTACGGGTAAAGTAAATGCCAGATAGAGTATTGGTCATTTACTACTGGATTTCACACCAGTAAATAAAATGAGAGAGGTTATGGTCCAGCCTCTCGCCTAATGATGTGTTTTTGTGTGAACGGTTTAAGTTTACCCTGAAAACTGAGAGCAATGGCGAGATCTGGGTTTGAAATCATGGTTGCTATCAATATTAAGTCTAAAATCTTTAAGGAATAGCATAAAGGTTGGCATTGATAATTTGTTTTGATTGAAATACCAATTTTAACTGTATTCGTACAGGAACACCTGACTGAAAAAAAGTGCCCTGACCTCAAGCTGTCAACGGTTGCAGTGCTAGTCTTCCTGTGCCCAGTAGCTCGAAAAATTTGGAGAAGATAACTAAAGTTGAGCCAAACTTACTTTAACGCGTAGTCCGCTTCAGTCCATGTCACTTCCGGGGCCCAGTGCTTGCAAATATGCACTGATCGCGCCGATGAGACCCCATCCAGCATCGGCGATTGGTGTCAAGGAGCACTGGACCGAATCACCGGCCAGTGCGTGTTACGCTAGCAGAACGCAATACACGCTTAACTAGCGCTTATTTTGTAAAAGGAAATGGTGGCTTTACGTATCCTAATTCTCAATGCATTGATCGTTTCGTAGGCGAATGATGATATTCATGCAAAATGTTAGCTTAATTGTCTGCTCCATTGAGGAGAAAAATGCTGGTTTCACTCGCCAATTTTGTACAGGAACCAATGGGATGGGTGAAACCTACTTGGGCTTTAACAATTCTATATGCAGTTTTATTCCTATTGGAACATGTATTAAGCTGTTAAGAAATTAGGTGAAATTTCTGGATATGACCAGACAAATTTCTCTGATTGGTTCGTAAACAAAAGATTATGCCTGAAAATGGTGCTTAACAAATCACCTTAACCCATACCAGGGACCTGTACTAGGCACTTTCATGGGCTCACACACCAAGGGTTAGCGATACAAGATTGCCAATTACTAAACTTCCTGTCGACAAAAAATTGTGACTGTTGGCAGACCAGCTGATATCGGGTTGCTAGTAGTTTCATTGAAAATGGACTGAGGCGAGACATTGGCTAGAATCATAGAGCAAGGTTTCCGGTCAGACATTGCTATTGTCTTGATAGCTTTCAGATAATGCGTTCAAATTAACTGCGCTAAAACAAAGGAACTGCTGAAGCGAATCTGGGCTAGACGTAGCCAAAGTCCGTGTTAAGTTTAAGTCAAAGAAAGCAGAAAATTGACAAAAGCCTTGATGAAAACTCTTGTCTTCCTTGTTTGACTGGGTCAATTAGGAACTTTCGTGATTCTCCACAACGTGTTTCTAAGATTTTTTTCCAGTTTTTGTAGAAGAAATTCTTAAAAGTGAAAATCAATTATACTTTTTTCGTGAAAAGTTGATAAGATGGGAAGAATAGCAAGGCATATAACAATTGAATCACATTGGACAATGTAAGCAAATTTGACTAAAATGTCTCAAATTTTCCCTAATAGTGGGCTGTTCAATTTTATCACTTGTAAGAGGTTATTCAGACGGACCTACTACATTCCAACCTATTAATTCAAGAGTTCTTAATTAATTTATGAAGATTTTGATCTGGTGGATATCTGGCGTGTAAGAAATCCTTTGGTACGCCAATATACTGGAGGCAGAGCAAACCCGCTTAGTCCAAAGCAAGTTAGATCTTTGGCTAATTTCAAATAACTTTCAGGATCGGGTAAAGAAAGGGCATTTCGCCTGCATACGTACAGATCACTCGGTAATATATTTAAAAATATTGCATAGCCTCTTATTGTAATAAACCATGGTCCATCATAACTGGAAATTAATAAATTCCCTGTGCGACGACATTGATTTTTGCAGGGCACGTAGTGTACATTACTCCGAAATTGGTTGGTTGAAAATACAAGATATTACGGCATTGATAGGATTTTATGGGAGTTAATTAAGTTTGAGATCGGACCAATTTTACTCAAAATTAGTAGTAGAAAAAAAGTCATGTAAAAAAAGACAGCATTTTGAAAATTCTTGACGAGCGGGTGGAACGACAGTTGGAAATATCTTGGGAAAATACCTAACAAAGTAATGAGAAAGGCTTGGACTGAGGCTAAGTTGGGCATTGGAGATGAATTATAATACACTCAGCCCAGGAGTATTATTATAAGATCCAGAGGATCAATGTTGAAAAGGTGAAAAGAATACCATGATTTCTTCAATCTGAGAAGCGAACTAAGCGAATAGTACAATAATACTCTGTTACAAATGACGGTCAGTGGTCCGAGTAATCATAAGTGTTTTGTGTCCACTGAGATTCAGAAATTTTTACAAAAGTTGTATTCTAAAAAAAATGTGTGTCTTAATCTGAAAAAAAAGGTTGATAAATCTTCAGTGGGTGAAAGATTCCAAAGTTAACAGAGACATCAACAAAGAATTTGTGATGGTGTTTTTTTTCGAACTGTGATGATGTTTTAAGTTCTCCACAGGTAATGTTAATAATAAATCACCCTGGAACGATGGGCTCAGTACAGAGTTTTACAAACAGTTTGGCATCTTTTGGCAAAACTTTGTTACCCCCCCAAAAGTTTGAAATAAAGGTTACAAAAGGTACCAGGATGGGGGAATTGAGTAATTCACAAAAGCAGGTACAATAACTTTAACTTTTGAAAGAAAAAAAGGGAAAGATAAACGTATTGTAGATAGTTATCGCCCTATAACTCTTTTGAAATGTGGACCTTAAACTTGGTGCTAAGGCATCGCAGCACGTATTCTCCAAATACGTCCCCGATTTAATGGAAAGGAGCAATCAGCTGTTGTTAATGGACGATATATGGAGATTGCCGTCCCGCACTGTCGAGTATTATTATTTTACTAAATATAAAATATGCCTGGCTGACTGTTGAATATGATTGAAAAGCTTACGACTCAATTGACCCATCAATTTCTTTAAAAGGGTATTAAATCATGTAATTTTGGTACAGGGCTCGCCAAAAAGGGTTGTTAATCCTTTTTATAAAAATATTCATAGGTGTGTTATGAACAAGGGGTTTTCTACAGGCTATTTTGATATTAAACGTGGGGGTCAGGCAAGGCGACCCGCTTAGCTCTATTTTATTTGTTTGGCAATTGACATGCTCCTGATTTTTTAGAGATGACAAAGATATAAACGGTTATACAGATTGCACCTATCTCAATATTAAAAATGTCTTGTATGCGGGATGACTTACCTGCTTGTTTTTAAAGATGGTTAAAATCAGCCCAAAAAGATTTTTCGATATTGGATGATTTTTTTATATATGTCATTCTTAAACGTGAATGTTGGTTTAAAACAGGACATTGGAATGGGGTAATTGAGGAATTTAATGTGAAAACCAATCCCTGTGACGTGGTCTTCAACAGTAAAAAGTCCTGGGTATTTCTTTACATATGATGAGAAATTAGCAAACATCTCAACTTTTTGGAGAAATTCTAAATTCTCTCGAAACAAACTCTCGCTTGTGCGATATATTAGAGACTTACAGCGATTGGTTAATAATTCTATTGTGTAAAGCTTTTGGGCTCTCAAAATTTGTATGTAGCCATTACTGATTAGTACCCCATAAGCGTCCAGAAGAAGATTTTAATGCAATAATTATCCAAGTTCATTGGGAAGGCCAGACGTCCGTATAAAAGATGTGTTTTAAATGCTGAATATGGTACAAGGCGGTGTGAAAAAATGGGAGATATAGATATTTTAGCTAAATCAAATCGCAGAGGTTATGTGGCTAAGCGATTTATGGTGAAATAAATTGGGTGGAAGGTGGAAGGAGATTCTTTCACAGTATTTACAAGATGTCGGTGGCATGAATCTCCTGATCAAATGTAATTGTGATATAAAGGATAAATTAAGTGTTCAATTATTCCTGAATTTTATAGAAATATTGAGTGTGTGGGTCAGAATTAATTTTAATAGACCACCAACATGGGGAGGGATTGGCAAAACAAGTGAGTAGATAAACTGTAATATCCTTGTCGGTTGGTAATTCATCTATCTTTTACAAATACTTTTTTGATTCCGGAATTGTGCAAATGAACGGGATTTTTATTTGAGGCAAGTGGCAAAACCCCAGAGCCGTATGGCCACACTGGGACTGAAAGGTTCCTGGTAACATTAATTACTTGAAATGGTATGGCATCATTAATGCGATGTTCCTAGACTTGGAGGACATCAAATGAAGAGAAATGGATGCGAAAAAGATAAATAATGATAACTCCACTGCTTGGTTGTGTATTAAGTTAATGAATTTTCTCAAAGATAATAAAGAGTAAGCAGGTTTACCAGGAACGTTGTGATAAAAAAAATGTATCTAATCCCAGTGTGCCAATACATTTTTCAGAATACTTACCATCTTGAGGTCGTCACAATGAGAATCTTACCTGTTGCATTGGAATCAACATATTGACAATATGTTCTTTTAGGTGGTTTGCAACTACCGGAATTTTTAATCATAGTCTTCGACAAATAAATGGTTGACAAAATCGGATAAGGTTGGTAGTCCAAATGTATACAGATGTTAAAAGTTGTGAGGAGGACTTTGAGTCATCTCTTTATTGAATGTAAACGATTGGTTGAAGCTTCTGGTATTGATTCTAAGTTACAGGGAATACAATTTTTGGAATAATATATCTACATTATGAAAAAAATTATTTGGTATTCTAGATAATAGTGTGGAGGATTTTATATTGAAAAAAAAACCGAATTACTTTTGATGGCCCGGCGATTTACTCTACGTAGTGATGCAGGGGATTCTCAACTATTGCTGCCTTCATAAGTGCTGGTGACAGAATACAGTTCATCTAGAGGAGATCCTGAAAAGTGAGAAAGATACGTTAGAGTGACATTACCAAAAAATGGGCTCTAAAAGTGAACACTTTCATTAAAAGATCACAGTCTGTACATGTAACCGTGAACTTGGTAACGAGTTCTTCTCTAAGGGGTTGTGTGTGATCTTATAGCCACGTTTTTTACCCCCTCCCCCAAATTGTATTATTTTTGCCACAATTTCGCATCTTTCTGAAGCAAGTGGCTATTTGCACTGCATATGTTCCTGCTGTTTGCATCTGATTGTGAATTGAGTTATACGGTGTTGCTCCTGCGCCAGGAGGAAATTCCATGAGATAGCTAACGTTCTTGCCGCCAAATCAGTGTAAACAAGCCGCCATATTGGTCATTTGCGATTGATTGTGTGGCGAAACCAAACCGGAAAATACGACAATTACGATACGAAAAATCCGTACTCACGTGGTTTACAAGTAAAGATAGCTGGATGAGATGTACCAGGCAGGATAAGTACAAAAGGGCAACAAATATCGCCCGCTGGGGACGGAAATCATAGGAAAAAAGACGACATTCCCGGTATTACCGGTGCGTGTACACCGAGCTGCAAAGCCGAAAGACTTCGGAAGACTCGACTGCCAAGCGGCCTCGAAAGCGGTAGTCGCGGACTTGCCGCAGAAGAAGGGAAGTAAAGAGGAAAAATGCGATATTGACTTTTGGACGAATACTGAAGAACATCAACAAGAAGGTGGATCAAAACACAAAGTTGATTCACAAGCAGCAAAAAGTTCAGCAGGAAATGGCCCAAGTCAGCAAGAGTGGATTTGACAAAATCCCAAGCTACAATACATATGATTATGAGGAGTACCAGCCACGATATGATACTAATGATGGGCTAGGAAACACTGAATATTCACATGATATATCAGCGATAATGGACTATATGGAGAAGATGCCGCGGGCACTTCTAGCGCGAGAACCTCTGCCAAAGAAAAGGAAGATGACCTCAAACAAAGCTAACCAACTTTCAAGTAACTTGAAAACTGAGTCGAAAGAGGAAGGAGAGTGGGAATCCTTGAATGGGATTCTGGCAAAGACTCATAGGTTTAGACAAGATCTGAATAATACAAAAAAGACCAGTCGAACACTGGCGAGGAAGAGATTGATTCGAGATTCCTGATCTCGCAAATGAGATGTTTAAGCAAGGACTTTCACGAGACGCGAGTTTAAAGGCCCCACGCCAAAGCATTAGCAGCAAAATAACTGGTTGAATCCCTAAGCTGGAATTAGGGTGATGTAACCTGGGTGGAACTGCTGAAGAAACACCACCAGGGCCTTTGACGAGAAGTTCAAATAATCCAGACCGCACTTGCTAAGGCGGGGGAGCATCACGTGGCAAAAACTGATCACCTTGTGAGTGGGACCTGAAAGATGTGCAACAATTTGGATGAAAATCCTAGAAACGGAACGGAAAGTTGCACTTATGGGCCATGCCTACACACCTTGTGCTACGGAGACGGTGAGCTCATCCAAACCAGAAGTATAGGATGCGGGCGCTATGCGGCCACTGTGATCAGCAAACATAGAGCATACATCACGCCCTCTTTGAGTGATACCCTAAACATGGGAACTAATAAAGAGAATGGGCGAATAATAACAAGGTAGCCAACAGCATCAGGAACCACGGAAGGGGTTCTTATACTCAGAGCGGAAGAGCCAGAGGGAAGTGCTTCTGTTATGGTAGCCAATAACAATGGCCAGTGGACTGGTCCTCGTGCAAGGTCATATAATCTCAGGGCCCATGCACCACGTGGACAGGCCCGTGGGACGAGGGGCGCCCCCACGAGGGTGGCCCAGCAGAGACCGTAAGAAAGAATCAAGGTGAGGTAAGACCTAAAACAGAAAAAAAATAAAAAAAATAAAAAAAATAAAAAAAATAAAAAAAATAAAAAAAATACAACAGATAACGAAATTATTCAGACATATTGGTGCCACAATAGAGTTTGAAGAAACTCGAGTAATCCCATCTCAATTGAGATTACACGAACCTTCCCTTTAATTTAATCAAAAAGGAAACGATATTCCATTGTGATGGTTCAGGACACAACTCATGAAAAGAGTAGTATTGAAGAGGCTCAGCATGAAGAGGGCGGAGGTTCATTTCCAATATTTTTCGGGGAGAAGAAGAAAACTGGGCCCAAATATTCAGAATTCTACTGAATCTCAAGCGAATTTAATGAAAATGTACAGTACCATCACTTTAAACTAGAAACTTTGAACCCACCGCGCGCGATTAAGCTTGGTCTCAATTGACTGCTGGATTGGCAGTGCGCGACAAATAAATGGATGCATTACTACTGTGTCCTCGTGCACCAAAAAATTCAGAAAAATACTGAGGTTCCCTTGATGGACAAATTTGTATCAGTTACTTGCCTGCCAAAGTGGGTTAGGCCTGTGACCTCGAGAAAAATACTTACAAGATGATTGGGAAAAAAAGCCAGTGTATGCCACGCTCAGGGCAATCCGGTCATTCAATCACAGGCTACATCGAGTGACAATTGGTATTGCAGATTACAACGGAAAGGCAAGCACTCTGTGAAACTATAACAGCCACACTCGCTTGTCTTGAAAACTTAGGATTTACAATCAATGACAGAAAAATCAGTCCTAATTCCATCAAGGACTAGCCACATAGTTGGGGTCATCATAGACTCCAGCAATGCATGTAACATGGCCTGTAGAAAAAGTTACAGTAATTGTAAATGCTTGCACAGACGTAATCAAAAAAGGAATTGAAAACCAAATAAGAATGTGGGCCTAATTATATAAGCATTCATGCTGTGTAGCAACCTTCCCTGGAGTAGGAGATGGGCCCACTTCACTACAGAAGACTTAGAAAGGGGCCGAGAAAACAGAGTCATTACAAGAAATTTGGAAATTACGGAAGCATTTAGAGGCCAATTTTAAGGGAAAATGCAAATAGAATTGGCATGGGTGGATAGAGAACCTGGCCTGCCAAAAAGAATGATAATTAAGACAATAAAAACCCTGACATTACAATTACCGACTAGAAGCATTAATGCAGGGATGGGGGGAGCCCGCATGTGCAAAATGAAACAAATGGGTGGACGCTGCGGAAACACTGAATGAGGCACAAGCCAGCATAATTAATTATCTAGAAACGCTGGCAGTCACTTGGCTTGCACTCTTTTAAAGATGCGTACAAAAACAAACATGTTCAGGTTGTAATTGGACAACACAACAGCGTTGCATATGTTAACCACGATGGGGGGAAAACAGCTGACTCAATGACCTGGCACAAACAAATTTGGGAATTGGGCTTTAGACAGGGGTATTCACCTCTCTGCATCACATACCAGGGTTGCAAAATTTACAGTGGAGGACTATGCTAGCAGAAATTTTAAAGACAGAACTGATATGGTCGTAAACGAATCCATTTTCAAATAAAGTAACATCTACGTTAGGATAAGTGTTGAAATTGATTTGTTGCGGTAGGTTGAAAACAAAAAATGCATTAGGTATGTCTCCTGGCAGATTTTGGAGCACACAGAGAGTAGGTTGATGCATTCTCAAGATCATGGCATGATACTATAACTATTGTTTCCACCTTTCGCACCTACTAGGAAGATAGATGGCATCCAAAAATCCGCCAGATCAAGCCAAAGCAATAATAGTGCTTCCACTGTGGACTACGCAAGGATGTTCATCAAACTTTTCAGCCTTCTTGTGCAAATCCATACTGCTGCCCCTCATCAGAAAATGTGTACCAAACTGCTATGCTAAACATGCTAAATATTAAAAAAAAAAAAAAAAAAAACAAAAAACTGAACCACTCATATGCCAGCAGAGTATCAGGAAATCCCTCCGACAAACACCGAGATAATCGGGAGAAAATACTATCAAACATCATGCTGCTCCGCATGGAAAAGAGGGGAACTCACCAAACAAATGGGCATATATATACCTCAAGAAGTGGTTACAAATTTTGTATTCAAAAAAAAATATTTAGTGTGCAACCCACTATAGCTAATGTTTCTTGATGAATTTTTTAACAGAGTTTGAGAAGGAAGATGGGCTATAGCGCACTAAACCAGCTAGGTGGCACGGCTTTGTCCAAAGTCATTGTATATAAGAGAGGTTGCCACAATAGGAGACTCACCACATGGTGCGTAAAGTTCTGAAAAGCAGTGTTATAATCTTAGACCACCGTGGCTCCGTTCACGGACACTTGGGATGTTGGGAAATTACTACTAAATTACAGAAATGTCACTCCAAAATATGTTTTTTAAAAAGTCCCTATCTCTAAGCAATTGACAATAAAAAACTGTGGTATGGGGGCCATTTTAGTAGCAGTGAGAGCCTCAGGGACACTGAGTTAGCTCTCAACTTCAGAACAGACTATTAAAGGGAAAGAAAAATTCGGTTTACTGTAGGGAGATCAGAAGTTTTAAAACCAAAGAGAGGAGGGGTTAACACCCACCAATTCTGGCATTAAAAGCATACCCAAATAGGACAAAGTGATTTGACAGAGTATCTGGTTAGGACAAAAACCTTGCGTGGGAAGGAAACTCAGCTATTCATCAGCTTACTCCAGCCACACAACAAGTTGAGCTCAGTCCACAGTTGGGAGATGGATCAGAACAAACTATGGCAATGGCGGGAATTGACGTGTGAGTGTGTTACAAGCACAACAGCGTCCGTGCAGCCGCCACTTCAAAAGCATTGGGGCTTGAGGAGCTGTGGAAGAAATTCTCAAAAACAGCAGGATGCGGCCATGCTAAGCACTTTGCAAAGTTCAAATAAGCAATTCAGTGATTGCAAAGGAGCCCATGTTTGCAAAATCCCAAGTTCCAGCCAAAAACATGCAAAAGAGTAATTCACACATACAAGACACTGGCTATGTGGAGATTTTTTTGTACTAGAGTGGTAAAACTAAACTGAGGTTGCCCGCAATACATTGTAGTGATTAAATCGCAGTGCAAGTATGATAAGTGATATTAATAGTCAAAGCATCCAGTTGGATGGCAATGGGAGTACATCTATTGTGAACTTGGACGGAAGCGTGTGCATTAAAGTGTTCAAAAGACAAGTTGAAAAGGGTTACAGTTAGTTAATGGAAATGTGCCAGATTAATGTACACGGTATGATGGGGTGGAGTGTATGGTGAATTAGTTACTCCTACATAGGTCAGGCCCAGGTTGCTTTGTGAGAGTCATCATGGAATTCCTCCTGCGCTAGGAGCGGAAGAGAGGAATTGAAAAGTTAACCGAAACTTACATTAAGTTGACTAGGTTGGCTATAGTTCTCCGGTGCTCCTGGCGCCATCAAGGAAATTACATGCCACCTCCCACCCAGATCTGGGTGAAATAGGGTCTGACCTGCCAATTTCTACTGAGAATGTATTTACAAGATTGACTAAAATCATGAGGGCTCATTTACATGTAGCTGGGCCTAACCTGATCTGCGAGACTGATTTGGCGGCAATACGTTAGCTATCTCATGTAATTCCTTGATGGCGCCAGGAGCACCGGAGAACTATGCCAACCTTCACTACAGTAAGTTTCTTAACTTTTCAATTTTGGTTCTACTTCCTGATATTATAGTTCAGTATTATACAGAAAAAGGGGAACCTGTGATTCAATTTGCGCATTTATTGTCATTGCAATGTGCTGGGATTTGTATTTGGGGTCTGGAGCTTTCCTTAATGTTTGGATGGACTTAAGCGAATACGAGCTAGAATCACGTATGCCCCTTAATCAAGGCCAGTGTGGCAAATTCCCCATCTTTGAGTGTAGCAAAATGCTACCCATTCTAAAGTTTCGGCTTTGCAAATTTTAGCTTGTATGCAGTTTTTGCATGTCAAATATATTAAATGGTAATCCTATTTTGTGATATATTGTCAAAATTGCTAGACAAAAGTTTTTTTGAGGGAATTGCACATTGCAAGGTTATAATACATGTTATTTTTTGCAGCGCTTTAGTATTGTATAAAGATCATTCTTCCGCTGTAATGTTTTTGTTGGTGTTGTCTTTGTGTATTGACCTGGGTTTATAATAAAAGGCCAGCCCTATAGGTTCTGGCAAAAGACAAAAAAAAAAAAAACTACATTCCAAAAATTCAGGTTTTTGTGTCGCCTGCCTTAGGCCGAAACACATAGGAATCACTTTTTGTGTCGCCTGCTTAAGGCAGGAAGACACATAGAGATCACTTAGTCCACTGTTGATGTCTTTTTGTTGTGAAAAGGGTTAACATTTGCGTAAATATCCACATACTTTGATGGAATTTAAACATTATTATGTTGAGATCTTCCATCCACTATATTACTTACACTGGTAATACACCAATAAAAGAGATTTTAGTCATCAAATACCAGCAAAAAAGCCCTGGGTGCCCATTTTTTCACCCTTCGACGCCGAATTAGGTTAATTAGGATTGGCCACCCGTTGAAGAGAATATATCATTATTATGCACATGCTGACTGAGTGGTTGATACAATATAATGATGTTTCATTTTGGTGGTGGGGTGGCACTGATTGAGTCTTCCTTGCTGGTCTGTAGTTTTGTTTGTTGGTTCCTGGTGATTGTTTTCTATAGTTAATTCCTTTGTGGTTCCCTGGTGTTTAATGGTTCTATTTTTGTGTTTTTTCTGGACTTCCTGGTGATTGTTTCTTAAGTTACATTCTTCGCCATTCCCTGTGTTTTAATGCCTTGGTGGTTGCCAGTATTTGTTGGTCATAGTAGGTGATATCATGTCTGTTGGGGTCCGCATTGTTTGGGCAGTTCCCAGTGTTTGGTGTTCCCAGTGTTGATGTGTTCCCATGTTTGGTAGTTCCTGTTGTTTAATGTCTTTTGTTGAATGCCGGCTGGTCCCCACACCTTTTATGGTTCTTGGTGTTTGATGGTCCTGGTGTTTAGTGATTCTTCTTTGGTGGTTTCCACTTTTTGGCGGTTCCGTGTCTTGGGACTCCCCATGGTGCTGGGTATTACAGTGTTGGGTGGTTCCATTCTTTTTGCTGTTTTCTCAGTGTTTCAACAGTGGTTTGGTACTTACTTGGCTCATATTCCATGCATCATCTTCAATATTTTATAATTTATGTTCCTGTACCTACTTTCCCAAAATGAATGTTGTATAGTAATATAGGACACAAGATCTCAAAACACATAATGATAAAAATCAAATTCTTTTTTGTCCCAATGCCAAATTTATTGGTCTTGCCATGAGGTTGAAAATATTGGCTTGACTTTGTCTCGCCCAATAATTTTTTTCAACTCATGGCTTGAACAATAATTCGTGAGAATTGGACTCACTGAATCAAATTTTTACCAAACTTAAGTTCTACAGGTGCAACTTGGAATCCCCCCTTTGTTGATGGGGTCAAAAGTCACAACCAAGGTGAAATCATGTGAGGTCAAGTTGAAATGTAAATGACGCATTTTTATAAGTGCAGTCAATTTGGAAAAAACTTGGTATGGAGTTTTGCATGCAAACCCTCATCGTTTGCACACCCTCATTTGAGGTCAAAGGCACATTCAAGGTAAGGCATGTGTGGCCTATAATTCACAAACCACGAAGGCAGGCCTAACAACAGTCTGAGGACCCATGTATTTTTTTCTGATTTAGTCAATTGCTGATGAGTACCTTTAAGATTTGGGATCCCCGATTTTAATTATAAAAATTGTTTTTACTAATACTTAAACATAATACACATTTTCTTGAGAGCGCCCCCAGTTGTTCCAGAAATTTTCGGAGATTTGCACAGTTGCATTGGTATCTGGCTACAAACTATACATTTGATATTAGTTTTTGAAAATGTCTATGGTTCGCAACTGGAAGGAATTTTGAAATTGAATAATTAATATCGGAGTCCTGATAATAATTCAACGGCTGCTGGAAACGCCTTCCAATATGAAATAGCCGGGAAATAGCCAATGTACGTGTCTACACTCATCTATTAGTTGTTTTTAATTGGTTTAATTTTCAATTTAAGTCCTTTTCGTGGTTGCACGTACTGTTTAGAAGGACGACAGAATTTGGCGTTTCAGCTCCGCCGTTAAATTAAAATCTTGGATCTCGCTTCAATTTACAAATTGCTTCTTTTATTGCAAATTAAGCACTTTTGAGTATTACCGTTTGCAGGTATAGTTTACTGGACAATTACCACCATAACTTTGGCAAAAATATAAAATTTTGAAAAGTAGGGGTGCTCTTCAAAAAATGTGCTATTATTGCTTTAAGTACTTTGAGGGAGTTTTATTTCATTAAAAACAAATCCAACATACCAAAATCTTAACATGGAGAAAATTTGACAGCATCTTCCACATGAAATGTGGCATTATTGTCTTAACACCAATTTGCCAAATCTGTGCACAAAACATTTACTGACAGCAAATTTGGTTTTTGTAATGCAGGTGTGAGTGAGGGCTCTGATGTTTCTGAGGACAGTACTGCCACTGTGAGTGAAGATTATGCATCATTAGATGAGAGCAACCTTCAACCTGATATTCCTAAAGGTAAGATACAAGGGCGTCAGCTCTGGATAGCTTGGCGGCCAGTCGCGCACATGCTGCCTGCCTTGTAAGATTGGTAATAGTTGCCCAAAGGCTAGGCCCACCGCCGAAAACTGTGGATTGGCGTCAGGAAGGGCATCCGGTCAATTATCTTTTGCTCCAATAAATCCTCACACAGCAGTATTGCTGAGTGTGAGGTGTATCCGGCCACCCCCCGTTGACGGGGACAAAACCGGATTTAAAACTTTGGTTTAACTAAAACTAAAAAAAGATACCCACGGCCCAAAAGTTATTGTACCTTATATAGAGCATTGCAGGGGGGGGTTGTAGGGGGCAGGTTGCCACCCCAGAATTCTTCAAGTTTCAAGTTGCAAAAATCACCAAATTTGGACAAATATCAGCGATTTCCCCCCCCCCCCCCACCATCTGGCAACGCCACTGGTGCTGCATATGTGATGTGATCAAGCAAAATTAGTCTGAAGTTGGTTAGATTTGATTTTTACTTTTCTATGTAACTGTGTGCACTATTTAAAAAGCTACATTTTGCTGAAACCCCCATTGAAATTGACCAATTCCAAAGATATGATCAGTTGAACAGTGGCAAAAACAAAAGACATTTTCTCCTTTGATTGGCTATATCTCAAAATCAATATTTGCGACTTCTGACTCATTTTGCTTGATCACATCACATATAGTGGTACAGTTCAGTATAGCAATCAAAATATTCAAATTACAAACACATTTGCCGACGAACAGCCAATTTGGCCGACAGATTCTGTACATTAGGGATATCACACCCCACACCCCTCAGGGACTGCCTTAAATGAGAGTCTTGAGGTTTGGAATAGAATCGGGGTTAGTGTGTGGGCCAGAGGGTGTTTTGAACCAATCCCACAATGCATTGCATCGCAATGTGCCTATATTTCACACATGTCACTAAAAATGTTATCTTTCTAGATTGTTGACCTGAAATCATGGACCCAGTAATAAAATACCAATATTCTTTGTTGGTTACAGAACTGGACATAACCAAAGTCAGTCAAGACCTCTTTGCGATCATATTTTCTTGCAACTCAACTGAAAAGCCATGGAAAACCCTACTAGCTCATTCAGTGTTGCTACGGCAACCAGTTCTGGCAGTTATAGCATCTTGTTATCAGGTAGGTATTGTGATGGTGCTGTTACCGAGGCAAGAAATCGTTTCTTGTGTCCAAAAATAATTATTTATTTGCGAGTCATACCAGATGAGATGGAATTACATGCAACATGTGGATCCTGGGTTTCCTACTGGAAATCATTTTTTACCGAAATTCCTATCCCACAATGCACCAACGA
Organism: Ophioderma brevispina; assembly: GCA_023653785.1. Lineage (NCBI taxonomy): Eukaryota > Metazoa > Echinodermata > Ophiuroidea > Amphilepidida > Ophiodermatidae > Ophioderma > Ophioderma brevispina. Next base: position 21,669 of record JAMKCH010025848.1, read on the forward strand.
TGTACGAGTAGATAAAATAAATAGCGCATATATATTCTATGGTGTTTTGTGTCATACGGTCATTTTTCTGTCATAACTGTGCGAAAACCGTTTGCTGTACATAAATTTAAAGGGGGCGGGACATGTTTTAGAACCGGTCTTATTTATTTATTTTTACATTCTTTCATGTATATAGAAGCAAAATAGACAAAAAAATTAACTTCATCAGCACTTCAACATTTTTTATTGAGCCATATTAATTGGCCATAATGAGGCATTTCAGAAAACGGGCGGAGAGCTTCATACAATCGGGAGGCCTTATGCGTGACGTCGTCCTGTTTACTCCAGGGCACTCGCGAAAAGCTTCTTTGAGATTTTGGCCCCAAATTATGCTCCTGGACTATATGGTCCAAGACTATGTGCAGACCATATGCTACTGGACCATATGTTTCTGGAGCATAATTTCTGGTCAAAATCTCATTGAAGCCTTCTTGGTACCCAAGTGGCAATACTGACAAAACTGGTTTTCGTCACCACGGGATGTTGCCCGATGTTGTTACTTTTTTGGAAACGTTTTTTCAGCGTGAGGTTGGGTGGGTGATTATTATGCTAATTAATAAAAAATGATAGGGAGATCGTTGTAAACAGTTTCATTAAATAAAGCAGCACATTTTTAGCTTTATGTTGAAACCAAATTCGTTATATTGCACAAAATCATGTCCTGCCCCCTTTAAAGGAGGCGCACTAAACTGCGAGCGTGCATGGAGTGACGCATATCTACTCGTACATCGTTGGGATAGGAATTTCGGTAAAAAATGATTTCCTGTAGGAAACCCAGGATCCATGTATTAACCGATGTATTTAAAGTACAAGTAATTAAAAACTACATGATTACCTGATTTATGCATTCTTATTTTACACCAGATAACAAATTACAATGAATTAAATGTAAAAGGAGGCAGAAAATTCTACAAATTTTAAGTGAAATTCCGCTTTAGAAATACGGCAAAAAGAAAGTTTGTTTTGGTAGATTTCCAGCTAGCCGTTCAATATTTGTACAGACTGCTTCAGTTTAAACATCATACTGTGGATGGCATCATATTGCTCACATTCATTAACAATTTCATGCTTTTTAATCTATATATTTGGATTAATATAAAAAACATAATTTTAGGTGAAGGCTCTCAAATTATTATATTTTTAGACTAAGGATCCTTCAGGTCAGGTTTTCTTGACGGCCTGCTACTGGTATCCTGGTAACCAGTACTGCCTCCCCGTGGGCCGGATTGTCGGTGGCTAAACTGTCACCTCCTATCAGGTTTCTTTGGAAATTTAATGAGGAGGGTAGCTGGTTACCCTGTTAGAACTAAAAAGAAGATCTACCTACAAGGGTGCCAGCTCTTGAGAGTTAATGGCGACCATCCAGCACATTGGTGTCAGGAAGGGCATCCCGTCAATTATCTCTTGCTCCAATAAATCCTCACACAGCAGTATTGCTGTGAATGTGAGGTGAATCTGGCCACCCCCGTTGGCGGGGACAAAATTGGATATAAAACTTTAGTCTAAGCAGTAGTTGTAGTAAAACCAGTCTTTTACACAGTTCGGATGTCTTTGAGCAAAATATATTTAAATGTCAACTTTTTTTGGGGTTTTATGCAAGATTCTACAACCACAAAATTACTTCGATGTCCAGATAAGTCTCTGTTAAGGATGATTCCCATCCAATTGAAAACGTCCTTTGTACAGTGTGAGTCAAAAAAAACCCTACATTCAGAATAAAACATAATTAAATAGTTAAGAAGTGACTTTTTGCTCAAATGTTGCTTATGGTTATAAGAAGGATAAAAGGCTTTCAGAAAAGTTTATTTGGTGTCATTTGGACTTTGGAGAAAGAAGTTACGCCTATTTTGCTGAGGACGTCAAAATATTTGTTTGGCCGATTTTGAGCCAACCAAAGATGCATCGCTTACATAAAGGAGTAAAATTGTCTGTCAGCAGTGATTGAGTACAAACATGAAACACCAAATTATTGTTGAACATTAGAAGGTGGGAGAGTAAGTGAAGGAGTATTAAAAATAATATCCCAAGAGAGTACAAAGAAAGTAAAAAAATGTTCAATTCCTTAAATAAGAAATTCAAATAGATGCGTAAGAACCAAAGTTTACTTTGGTTCAGCAAGATTTCATGGTTTAACATTACAACGAAACTTGGGAGCAAAGTGAAACCAAGAAAGTTGTATTCCGCTTGAAACAGCAGTGCGATAAGGAATTTTCAAGGTTAATTACGATTATTTACAGAAAAACTTCAACTTAAGTTCTTCTTGCAATTTAGGGACGCTGAGTATACTGTATTGTGCAAAATAATTACCTTAGAGGATGTAAAAAATATCTCTGAGCAGTTCATTATGTTCACGAACTGAGACATTGATATGGAGTGATTTTCAATAAAACTGAATCTTTATGATTGAGCCATGGTAATTTAATTTTTGAAGAAATTTTGCTTAGAATTATGCTACAAAAATAGACCATTTTATTCAAACTGATATGGTTTTTGTCGAGAAGAAATCGATACAGTCTGGAATTGCATGTGTGAATTGTCTGGCTATAATGGTTATGGTACACGTCGGTGTCAGTCTATGCACTTGTATGGCCTAAAATCGGCCAAACTGAATTTTAGGTCTCTTCCAAAAATTGACATAGTTCTGAACCCAATGCCGAAAGACACCAAAGAAAAAAATCTCTGATAGTCTGTTTATCTACTGCTAAACAACCAAAGCAAAACATTGAAGCAAATAACGTTTAAATCTTTGAAGAAAAATCTTCATGAATGTAGGGTTGTTATTGACTCACCACTTGTTAATTCGTTTATTTTGATAATTTAGTGCTCTTATTTAAAAATCAATTAGTAGTTTAGTTTACACCTGAAGTTGTACAGTGAATGTGTTAATGTCGTTAAGGTGTTCTTCATAAATGCAATCTTACATAATCAGGATTCACAGATTGTTGACTGCCTAGCAACGGCTGTGACCTCTATGTCTGGGACCAATCAGCTGCAGCAAGTCACAGAAGCAGTCCCTAGCCTTCAGTGCATTCATGGTCCCTGTTCAGAGCTACAGAGAGGTCATCGTTGCTGCTGTAGAGACCGGGGATATTACCCTGCTTGTGAAAGGTGTCGTCACCTTTGACCAGGTAATTCAATTTTTTACAGACTCCATACAAATGTATTTTTTTAATTATCAAATAGATACTGCTGGTTTCAATGTGTTCTTTCATGTTTTGACCATGTCACATAGTCATGCCTATTTTGAATGTGTCTGTTAAGCTTAAGCAGTATTTTCAGCTTCTCATCCTTATCCCCTGGCTTGAAACGCAGAGGGGATATTGCGGGGGTGCACGACATGTCAGTGTATGTGTGTGTTCCAGTTGGTTAGCTTTTCTAACCAAGGTTAGATTTTCGTTTTCGGGTCTCCTTCGAAAAGTTGAAGTCCGATTGAAATAGACTGGGGTTAGGTGAATAGGGGTTCATTCATATGTGTTGATGTCAAATGTCATGGACAAAGGTATTGAGGTCATGTCCATACATGCCCCCCCTATCGTGCCAGGGGGGATGATGCAGGTTTACTTGCAGTATTGTTTTAATTTGGAAGAATGAATAGTTATGCCTAATGGTGACTTTGTGATACAAGTATAACAGGTTCCATGGGTTGTTTTAGACAAATGCTTTGTGATTCTCTGCGGTGTTTCATTCATATGTGATTTCCCCTCTAGGATAGTGCTAGGGACATCTAAACACCTGGCTTAGTCTGTGAGTGACTTGTCCATCAAGAAGAACTTTGCTCTTGAAAACAGCATCTGAAAGACTTCCATACAGATATGTTGAAGGTAAGGACAATTAACTTGATGAGCATTACTTGGATGATTATGTCATAATTGGTAATCATTACACTGAATTGATTTCCTTGCACCAATGTTGACTGTAATATATGCATTTCCCTTCTGAGAAGTGGAATGCCCAAAAATACCTTTTAGCACCCCTAAAAAGATAAAATGGTCTCGCCCAGTGCCCCCAGGCACACCCTGTCGCCCATAGCTCTTCCTCAATTCCGTTTTAGGCCGCCATTCAAAACAGATGCGTGTTACCGCAGCTCGGTATTTAGCAGCCAAAATTAACTGGATTTTTGATACTGGACTAGTGGTCGTCTCATACGGGAATATTCCTACTACTATACAATACTCTATCTGGATTATATACTGGATTTATATCGCTCATTCGGACGGAAAATCGGAGACTTTACGCCATCGGAGAGCTCTTGTTTTTTATCCCTTTGTGCCGCCGATTCGGTCATGTGATCTGTGTAGGGGAAAAATAAGGTAACAAAGGCAGCCATTGATGCATGTGTTGCTGCTTTGGGATGCCTTGATATGTGTGAGTTTGTTTGTTATTTGTTAGCGGGCTTGCTTGCTAAAAATTTATATGGTCTAGTGGTGTATTATTTTATTATATGCTTGTGGTATACTAAGAAAATATGTGAAAACTGTGTTTGAAAAATTTCTTAACCGTTGGTTTTTGTGTCCTGACGTTTGCGTACCGGGAGCCCTCCACGGCACGCTTGTTTTTTCTGTACGGTTTTCATTGCGCACGCTATTCATCTAGCAACTCCCGCTCACCCCGTCATTTATGGTGCACAATTGCGTTCGCTGACCCGCTTCCTTCATGAGTGGGATCCCCCTCCTTTGTGTCGATCAAGGCACTGTTCCAGCACAGCCGGTGCGACTCTTTTTGTATGTCTGTCGGATGTTCAAAAAAAAATGGGGACACCATTGAAATGGGTACGCCGACTCGTGTTGCTACACAGGGGAGGGGAGGGGGGTGGTATTAGTTGGGCTCCGGTCCGGGGGTCATCCAAGGCAGCCGCTGTTGCTCTGGGTGATCACAAACGGTGGGGTAGCTTAGGCTACTTCGAGAGCGGATGGTCGGATTCGGGCATCCTCCTCAGCGTATCCTCGGCCGCTGGCTCGCCTGGTTCAGCCCTAGGGGAGGCTTCCGTGGCAGGCTGGGCGGTCTGCTCTGCCAATCCCCCCAGGGGGATTGGCGGCTGCGGGCAATCCGGTGGTGGTGAGTGGTGATGGTGGCCCTGGTCGCCCGGGCTGATCCATCACCGTTGTTGTCCACACCTATGTGGTTGCGATCCGGTGTCTTCGGCACTTCGACCGCGACCAGGGTGGCCATTACTTCGGGGTATGTTTCGGCAAACCATGGGGGTGGCCTCGGTATCCTTGGCGGGACGCAGCGGTGTGGCTACGCTCACTACCACCCCGCCGGGACTAGCCCTTTAGCCTAGTCATGCAGTGCCTCCTCAGCATGGCCGCCGCCACGCCGCTCCGAGGCCCTTAGGGGCTGGTGTAGCGTAGTGGTGCTCCGCTGGGTTGGCATCCGCAGAGCCCCAGCGATAGGCGGACTCGGCATCTTAGCGGGTACGCTGCTTGCGGTAGCTAGTGTGGTCTCCTACTCGCGGGAGCCCCCACAGGCTATAGTCACTCCGTGCCTCCGCCGTCGGCTGCCACCAGCCGCATGCACCAGGTGCTGTCGGGGATTGCTGCTGACCCACTTTCGAGCGGGGCAGTCGCGCCACTGCTGCAGCAGATTGTCTCCTTTCTGGGAGCCAGTCAAGCTGCCGCTCTGGTTACAGCTGGTACGGGCGGGGCAGGGCTGGTGTAACCGTCCACACCCTTCGCTTACGTGCCTGAGGATTGGGTGTCGTCCCAACGCATTTCGGACTGTTACCCTAGTCAGGGTCGGGCCGGGTGCAGTCGAACCTTATGGCTCCTGCGGCCCAGTCCATGCCAGTTGGCTTGTTCACTGGGGAGGCCTTGGTGTCGCCGCCAGGTGGCGACGCCTGGACCTCCGCGCCAGGTGGCGACACCTGGCCCTCCGCCTTCGTCCGCTCGTTACTGTTACACCGTCCTCTCAGGACTCTTACAGGCCGCAGACTTCCGACGCTTCGGAGGACAGCGCTGGCGGGTGGACTCGGGCTCGGAGATGAGTCACCTCGGTGATACTCCTTCGCAGCCTTCGACGTCGCGGCGGTTGAGCAGGAGGAGGTGGATTCTTTCCCGCGGCACCCCTCATGTGTGCGCAGCGGCGGATGAGTCTCTTGGCATGCCTTGCGATCCGGAGCGGCGGCGGAGGAGGGACAGCTCAAGCTGGGCTTCCCTATCCTCCATCCGGAACGCGTCCAGGCGTTGCCGCTTCCCACAGGACGGTGGTTCTGTGGAAGTGCTCCGGGGAGGTCACTCAGAAGCGCTCTTCATAACGGGGAAAAATTTCGCCAAGGCGTGAGAACTACCGAAGGGGACTTCAACTCCTTCGAGGACTCAGACCATAGTCTTGACCTAAGCAGCCAAGTTGCCAAAGGGCAAGGGTGCCCGGACTGGCTTTCTCTCCCTTCTGGAGGACCAGTTGAGCCACCTAGGACTGGTGGTGACAATTGGTCTCAGACTAGCGCTTTCTCTATGGTCCTCGCCCACGATCTCAGATCCTGGTTGGGCGAGGACGGAGTTTTCTCCTCGGAAGCACTGATGCCTGGACCGTCTTAGCCTCGCTAGTGACTCGGCCAAACAGAGGCTTCAATGTCTTTGGCGCGTCGACTCAGCTTCCTGCGACCGAGAACGCCTGCCTTCACTTGCGTACCCTGAGCTCCGATCTTGCATCGGAGGTCTATAAGACCAAGACAAGAGAAGCGGAACGTCCTCTTCGGAGGTTAGTTCGGTGATCACTTGCTTGCCTCAGCGGAGCGCGTGGAGTCGGAGCAGGCGCTCAAGGCAGGCTCAGGCAAAGATCTCCTCCGGA
>JAMKCH010025849.1:0-53259 GCA_023653785.1 Ophioderma brevispina
TAGTTTGTAATATCCCCATAACAGCTACCCCGAATTATCGCTGGGTCGACGAAGGCCAAGTGAAAGTAAAGTGCCTTGCCAAGTGCACACACACATGGCCGCCGGCGGGGCTCGACCCACAACCTTTGTGAATCATGAGCCAGCAGTTCATATCCATTGGACCACATGCTGCCCTCATTGCTGACATCTAAACCTCGCTACATATCTTCACAATTGCTTTAAAGTATGATATATTTCATAAAATTTTCTCATTCGGTTTGGCGGCGAGGTCTTGTGTCCAAATCGTGTTACGCATATTGCGTAAGGGCCGGTTCATTTTACCAGTACTAGAAATCATTTATTCTGAATAAAATCGAAACGTTTGGCAATATTTTCAGGATAAAAATCAAAAGTCAGGGGTGTTTTTCTATACGAATATGGTTTCATATTTGGACCTGTCATACATTATGAACGATATTGATGATAAAAGCAAAACAGAAAATTCCTATCTTTATTCTTTAAAGAGACATGAGGAGATTTCCAGAAGAAGCGCCCACCATTTTCTCGATCTCCGGTTTTTTACATATTGGAATGCTTACCAATGATAAGATCACACCTGAAGTGAATAAGCCGAATACGCCGTCTTTATGTAACCAAGATGATGATTTAGTAGTTTAGTCGTTGGCACGACAGGAAAGTCCAAGCAGGTGGTTTTCTTGGAGAACGATTACGATAGCAGGGCAAGATCAAAACAAGGTTGGTTTTTCTTTTGCACCTGTTGTCATAAACCTTCGAAACGTTCTCTGTACTTTGGTGGTCTACAACCGATCCAGTGAAATTGCAGGTGTAAATTGTATCCTAAAAAAATTCCTCCTGTCCTTTAAATTATTATCGTATTAAAAGAACAGGACAGATTTTTGCATCTATTATTAGGACCTCAGTGCTTATTGTTAAAATACCTTGTTTATAATATTGACATTGATATTAAAAGAGAGATTAGTGTGATTTTACGATGTAAATAAATATAATCCGTAGGTTCATGCAACTGTATTATGTTGTCTATTTGATTTTTTTACTAAATGTTATTATTTTGAGATGGAAATATAAAACTCTTAAATTAAAGGGCGGGTGCAACGAGAGATTTTACATAATAGGTGTCCATAAAAAATGTGAAAATTCTGATTGTTGCACTAATGCAAAGCTTTCGATCAAAAAAGGCGCTTTTGATCTATGTGAAAAGGCGCCTTTCAAAATATAACTCAAGTATGTTATGTTATGTTAAAAATATCCCCATTAATTATGAAAGGCGTACGCCTGAAAATTATTTCTTTGATACAAAAATTGGTGAACTTTCTGATTTTCTGTAGGAAGCAAAATACTAAATTCAGACTATGTTTAATATTGAAATTAAGAAAATCAAATTCACTTCTGTCTTTCACTTTAAGGGATGGTTAGCCAAAATATAATGTAGAAATCTATTGGGGTCTTATCTATAGGAAATCACTAATATGACACAGTTCTATGAGATGCCCCAAAAATACTCCTTGTTGGCAAGTGAATCCCATAAAATCAAAATATACTCTTGTCCAAAAATTTCCCCCACACTGCAAGAATATTATAAGTATAGGCTTTACTACCACGCTGTTTGCTAAGCCTCTGGATAACAATTTGAGAAATTCTCACATACTCTTGTAGTCTTTTCATATTTAGCTCGTTGTTGCAATCTAGGATCTGGAGACTACATCTGTTTTTAAAAAACCCACAACTCTGACATTCATTACGTCATGTATAGTTAAGAATTTTCAGGTATATTTGAATTCAATATGTGTTTATGAACCTTTATTTCTGGGGGACTTTTTAGGCATATTGTATTTCCTTCAAAACACTTCCATTTGCTTTGGGAGTATCCAGATATTCCATTGGGGTCCAAAACAACAAATGGACATATTAATATGGTAACATTTCCCCCCCGATTCGTTCTACTTTCATGACTTTCTTCATTCTTGTCATCTTCAATATATATGATTCCATATGACTAAACACTCTGCCCCTAACTCCAATGAGATCCGGAAAAAAATTAAGTTAATCTTAATAACATTACATATGAACATAATTTTATGTTTTCCTGGAGCTGCCATTTTGTTGAAAACAAGTGCCCCTATCCCTGGTCTCGAACCAACAACCACGAATTCTACAATAGCGCGTTTGCGCAACTGAGCGAACTCGAGAAAAAAAACGAGAGAGTTTGATTTGATCTATCAACTGTAATTTTGACAACGTATTTCAAACTGCATTTTTCAAACAGGTATGTCCATGTCACTACCATCGATACAATCCTACCTGAAGATATAATATACCCATAAATTTAATCGCATCCATAACCAAAAATTAGTCATTCATTTTGATAAGATGCACATTCGCAGGTACTTGAAAAATGTAAACATTGCAAAACTCGGTTGGAATTTGACAGCTTGATCATTGAAACTAAAACTTGACGATGGAGAACGCCGATGGAAAACTTAAATATTTCCAAACAATATATACATATTTAAGACATTCTGCAGTCTGTGGGACTAATTGGTCCTCTCCTGTGTTAATAATTAATTACTTAAATTGCTAATGAAAACCCGCGAAAAATATCGTTCTCGTACTCCACGAGTGCTAACGAACGTCGCCGCCGCGCACCAAAGTTTCGAAACCTTAAAATTTTACCTTTTAATAAACGGTTATATGCGTCGTTTCGTTCCTACTGTAAAAATACTAAAAGTAATAACTCACCTTCAATTTTTAATAACTCTCTGAACGGAGTACATGCTGGATGTTGAGGGTAAAATGCTCAGGTTGAATTGTCTTAAGTGGTATCATTCCTTTAAATAGCCGACAGTTTTCCAGCTTAGTACTTGGCTAAGGTATTCAGGAAATTGACTCTATCACCAAAGCCGATGTATTCAGTCGATTAAAGATTGTTGAGTCTTGACAAGGTCCCCAAAGGTGGTTTTAATAAAGCAATACAAAACAAGCTTTGTGTTTGAAAGGTTTAATTTAACAAATATCCATCAACCTTTCTCACCCTTTTTTTTTCGCAAGTCATGAAGTCAAATTATAGCTGGGCTTAAAAATAATTACAACGCATACACGATGCACATGATAAATAATGATGTTCGTCTTTTTTTTCAACGACTTCCCCCGCAGACGGGATCACTTTCCATTGGGATATTTAGATCCAGGGGCGAGGCAGTTGTACTGGTTTTGGAATAAGGAATTATTTTGTTCGTGAATTGATCAAACATAAAAAATTCGACGTTTTGCGTAAAGTACACGTAGCGCTCAATGCTCAGCTAAACCTCGCTATCATACTTATTCTTTCAATTTCATTAATAACATTTAGTTGGCTCATTCTGTTTGGGCAGGTCTTAATGTACAAATCGTGTACGCAGCTATTGCGTAAGTGCCGCGTCATTTTGTACTATAAGGAGAAGAGGAGAGGAAATCATTTGGATTTGAACTTTAATCGAAGTGGCATATTTTCATGATAAAAATAAAAGTCAGGGTTCGTTTTTTCTATACGAATATGGTTTTCATATTTGACCATGCTCATACATTATGATACGCTAGTGAAAGCAAAACAGAAATTCCTATCTTTATTCTTTAAAATTTGATTATCCAGTATTAAAGCAGATTTTTGCATTATATTAGTACATCAGCGCTTATATTAATTACCTTGTATTATAGCATTATTACATTGTATAATTTTAAAGAGATTAGTGTGATTAACGATGTACTATAATATATAGTCGATTTCATGCAACCGCTTTTTGTTTCCCATTTGATTTTTCTATAAATGTTAGATTTTGAGATGGAAATATACAATAAAGGTGCACGAGAGATTTTACCATAATAGGTGTCCATAAAAAATGTGAACATTCTAATTGTTGGGACTAATAAATGCATCTTTTCTGATCAAAAAGGCGCTTTGTTAATCTATTGAAAAGGCGCCTTTCAAAATAGAAAGGTCATGAATCTATGTTATGTTTATGTTAAAAATATCCCCATCATTATGAAAGGATTAAGCTGAAAATATTTCAATTTGATACAAAATTGTGAAATTTCTTTCCTTTCTGATTTTCGATAGGAGAAAATAGTAAATTCAGCCTATGTTTAATATTGAAATTAAGAAAATCAAATTCTCTTCTTGTTTTCACTTTCAAGGGCATTTTAAGCATATAATTAAGAACTCTTATTGGGGTCTATCGATGGAAATCTCTACTATGGCCATAATTGGATGCCCCAAAATCTCTTGTTTGGGCACCTTTACGTTCAAAAAGTGAATCCACCTAAAATCAAAATAAAATATACTCCTGATTCAAAATTCCTATCCCCCACACTACATGATAATTATAGGCTTTACAACCACGCTGTTTGATAGGCCTCTGATAACAATTTGAGAAATTCTCACACACTCTATGAAGTCTTTCATTTACAGCTCGTTGTTGCCAATCTAGGATTCTGGGAATAACATATTTTTGAAAAACACAACTCGACATTCATTACGTTACGGCCGTCATGTATAGTCAAGAATTTCAGGTACTAACACTGTTAAAAAATAAGGAGTAAAAAAGAGGATTGCCGCTCTCTAAAAAAGAGTAAACTTTTAATCGAAATGAGTAACATTCCCTCAGAATGGGGTGAAATTTACTCCATTTCGAGTAAAAGTTTACTCTTTTAGGAGAGCAATCCTCTTGTTACTCATATTTTTACCGTGTATTTGAACTCAATTATGTGTTTATAAACATTATTCTGGGGGATTTTTTAGCATATTGTATGCCTTGAAAAAACAGATGCTTCCATTTGGAGTATCCATGATAGTCCAATTGGTCAAAACACAAATAGACAATTAAATATGTTAAACTGTCCCCGGAAGGATCCCCTATCCGTTCTACTTGTCAATGCTTTTATGATCGGGAAATTGTAGATGCTCGCACAACAATCGGTGCAAAGAAACTGGAATAACGCGTAACTTCGACGAAACAACTGGTGCGCGCCCAAACCGTATATATATTAATGTCTTTTTTTTCAATTTCTCAAATTTCCTGGGGGATTTCAAAGTAGATTCGCTGCTTTCAAAAACAATATGGGTCAGAATAAATACAATGGACAGATTTTTTCGTACTTCACTAAGAGTTTTTTATTTCTTCCCGAATTTGCGTAATATTTTCCCCATTCGATTTTACTTTCCGATTTTCCGATTGTAGCTTCTATATCGGTTCTTACCGGTGAAAGAACGGTGTCCCTTATGGTTATAGTGTCCCAAACCTGTGGTAGTTTCCATAGACAGTACGGAATAAAGCACAAGATAGTTTTGGCCATTTTGCCAGAAAAATGCTCAAAACATGAGCTTCAAAATTGGTTTTCAAAATATTAAACGGGAAATAACTGGGTGGAGATTGTTTCTCCTATAAGTTACATGTAATTAATTTCTTCTGTTTCTTCATTCCATAAATGACTGGTTCTAGAAAATATTGCACAAAACGCTTACATAAGAGAACATCTTTGATACAATAAGTAGCTTATTTCAACTATCACACGGCCGTTTTAGCATAGATGGAAATCTCTTCTATAACTGCTGCACTTCAATTACAAACAATTGATGTTTGAGTATCCATTAGTCTTCTTTCACAATTTTTCTAACAAAATGTGAGTTTTCAGGTAAAACGGAAAAACATCGTTTTTTATTCTCTATCCTGTGTTAATACTTTTTCCGGAAATTGATTCTAACACAAACGCGTTAAAGATTGTAGTGAATTAAAATCCAGTCTCTCTCTCTCCTCTCCCCCTCTCTGCGATGTAAATATGTGGCTACTACAGTATGTGCTTAATATTTTACCCAGCCGTGAACAGGTTGGATCAACTTTACTTTAGTGCAAAATTCCAGACCCGTTTTTCAAAAATGGCAATGTACATTTTTAGGCCTAGAGCTTCAACATATGAATCGTAAAAATATAGTCTAACCAATATCCCGTTTTTCCTGCAAAATCAAAACTTCCATTAATACGTTAGGGCAAATATTGCACGACCACTGCCGTTTTTCAATTTCTTCTGGCTTATTGGATTTACACAGTAACGGAGTGAGGAGAAGAAAGTTGTAGGAACTTTTAGTATAATGCTCCTTACAAAGAAGTAGATTGCGCAGAAGTATACCTTTTTGGATTCTTGTAACCACACAACAAACTTTTGGTGTTCTTTTAACTAAACTGGAGCTTATTTGAATTGAACCCTATATCAATGGCAGTCCTCACGCCATGATTTATGGGGTGGCGGAACGTAAAAACTGATTTTTTTGGAGGGTGGGGGGGCGGGTCTGTGCTTGCGTCCATGTTTGCGTAAAGTGGACCTAACCTTCACCTCCCTAAAAATGTCTTTGGGAGTTTGAACCTACTCCAACCAAAAATATGATTTTCAATAAAATTTGGCTCATAATTTGTTGTAATACATTTTTAATCGAAGAATCAATCATGCCGACCTTTCGCCTCTGTTCAAGGGAAATTGAGGCCCCGTGCATGCGAGCCTGCCTGTATGAAGTTTTAGTACCGGGTGGGGTGGGCATATTTCAGAATTTTCTATAATGCATTTTTGTGTCAGCGGATAATTAAATGTGGGGAATCCTTGGGATCTGCCCATAAACGCCCATGGGTCAACGTTTCCCTCCAGTTGGTACCACAACTACCACCTGGTGTCAGGTGGACCCATATTCACAAGGATTCTTAAAAAATTCTTAAGAAGCGGCGCTATCTACGACTTTAATGGTTCCGACTGTTAAAAGTTAAAAACCTATCTCATGATCAGCCCACTTTATCAACTCATATCCTTAACTGTGTAAAATCCTTGGCAAGAATTGAAACGGCAATGGCCTTGCGTAACTGATGATATGGAAGTTCGAATTGTAACAATGTGAGATCCCTTGGTTTATAATACTCCCAATAGGTCTAACTTTCGCGCGGTGAAATATTACGATTGGTTTCCACAAACTGGGTCATTATACCTACAGAAGATGTCTCGTTTTTAAAGAAACTTTTTATTTTCAACTCTTTCAACAATTGCGTTTTTGCTTTTTTTTATTAAAAAATCCTCTAAGGTACAATCTACAGATTTTCTCGATAAAATCCTTATGAACCCAATATTGTTTGTAAACTCCTCGGAGAGCATTATATTTGGATCGTGAGAAAATTTATGATATACGGTAATTAATCTGTTTTTTGTGTCCGGGGGGGCAGTTGTATTCAAGTTGGATTTATGCGTGACATGGACTTCCGAAATGCACCCTAACACGTATTTCCATCGACTAAAAAACATAACCCTAAACAAAGCTTTTTGTCTGTTTTGCTACCATAAAACAATCTTTTTGTCAGTTTTGGCTACCTTAAACAAGTAATCATACATTGCTTGATATATAAATACCCTTATTATCTGGCATTGCTCGTGTTGCTTTACTTCCATATTACACATTTTTGATGATTTTGATCTCCGGTACATCACAATGTTCGGGTTTCGCGAAAAAAAACTCCCAATTTTTTTCATATTTTTGCTGTTTTGGACACCCTAATCAATGTACGCGCGTACAATCGCCTGTTGGAAAAAGAGAGCCCTTTTTACGGCGTTCTTGTTCATGCATCATAATCCACCTTTGAAATACAAGTGGCTCTCCCCCCTTGTTTATCAGAAGGAGCATCTTCTATTTACCTTTTTTTTTTTTTTATCATGGCAAATCAATTACAGGGGCGTACCCTGTCTTGTTGGCACAAACGGGGTTTGCGATTGAAGGATGCCACTATATGACGTAAACCAAAGCACGAAAACAAAGGACTATTAAACAAATCCGAATATTCGTTGGTCTTGGCAACGCGGCGTAGAAACCTATCTGCTTAAACATGCCGCCGATAACTTCACGTGGGTTTTGAAGTCCCGTGTGTCATTCACTCATAGTGCAGTGGTTTATTGTCCTAGCTGTTGACAAGCGCCATCATGGTATCAATTACTAATTAATTTTTGAACATGTGCTTTCAAATGTACTCTTTGGCGAACTTCAACGGGATTAGCAGATATGTCTGATAATTCTTTTTACCATTACAGTATACGATTTTTTATGCTTGCTTCTTTTCAAATAATACTATTTTAATTGAAACACAACTGACGATTTTCTCCAACTCAATGAACAAAATAAAGAACGTTCTTCGTGTATACCATCATTATGGTCTTTGCGTGAAGGTCCTGGTGCAATGTTAAGGTCCTCTCAGCGATTCTTCAAGAAAATAAACTATTGTAGAGACACATGGCACATTTGAAAAATGGTGTCGCCCTCAAGATGTTTCAAATTGATATTGTTCCAGGTGCAACCTATTAGCTCTCACCTAAACAGAACGATTTTTAGAATTCCTATTTACCTCTGCTGCTGCTTTGCTCTTGCTGCCCATATCGAAAATGCTGCATTCTGATTGTCAGTTTACGGAACCGGCCCATTATTCTGCAATAATGGTCGCGATGCATTTGCCTCATTATAATCACGCTGTTTTCGGTAATAAATAGAAATAAGGGGTTGCAGTATATTTATGGGATCATATTATCCTCGGCCGGAAAAAAATAAAATAATGGACTCGGGCTGCGCCTCGTCCATTATTTTATTTTTTCCGCGACCGTACACATTATTTCGCCATAAAGGATTACTGCATCACCCTTTATTTCTTAAATAAATGACTCCGGAGTAATTTCAACCCCGGAGCTACTCCCACCGCGTCCAGCCCTGTTTGATTGGTCCGTGACCTTTGTTGTTTTTAATATCAATGAGTACGAGTCTATGATAGTCCTGTGATATACACCATTTGTTGATTAAAGTTACGCAAACTTAAAAATTTAGCCTACAAATAATCTGATGTAATTTAGCCATCTTTTAATGCCGTCTATATCTGTTTTTTGGTTATATTTTGTGAAAAATAATCTTTCTTCCACCATCTTACTCTATTCTTCGGTGGTAGCTTTGAACCCACATGTGCTCTAAGTAGTTAAAATTTCAAAAACAAGATAATCGTATATTTAAATATACCGTTCTGATGCTATCCACTGGGAAAGGGAGGGACACCTTTCGACCTTATAACACCTATAGATTTATTTCTATCGCTCTTTTTGCTGCCACCCTGCCTTGATAGCGCAGTTGGCAAGAGAGCGTGGCTACGAAACCCAGTGGTCGCCGTTTCGAATCCACCAAGCGGACATCTTTTTTTAACACTCATGTGCCCCTGGTCATCTCCAGGGAAAGATTAATAAAATATTCACCTTTTAATCTATCCAAGAAGTCGCTTCGTGCCTAACAATAGAACGTGACTTGAAAGGAAAGGGCCTAGTCAAAACTTAATTTTTGTTTCTGGTACTTTTACTGAACTTTTTTTGTACAGTTTGATACAATCGATTTTATAAATCTTCACATCATTTCACTGTTAAAAACGGTGTTTTAGGAATGTAAACACCCTCAGATCTTATTAAATATTCTCTCACATCTTTACTGTAATCCTGTGGACTCCATAGTGAAAGAATCTGTTGTCCCACGAGCGCTATCTGCTCTGAGCACGGTATGTTTATACACACTGTATGGTCCTTCTACAACACTTTTTCCTAAATATACATGCCAAGTCGATATCCACACACACCACTAAATAGATCTGGTCTGGCAACCTCTGGCCGAAAATTGTTTGGAAAAAAAGGTAAAAAAAAGTGACAGGTCTAAGTTAAAATTGAAAATAGTAGAAAACGGACTGCCTGGGCCTGGGCCATATTTTGTGTTAGAAATTATTT
Source organism: Ophioderma brevispina (assembly GCA_023653785.1). Taxonomy (NCBI): domain Eukaryota; kingdom Metazoa; phylum Echinodermata; class Ophiuroidea; order Amphilepidida; family Ophiodermatidae; genus Ophioderma; species Ophioderma brevispina. The sequence goes on from JAMKCH010025849.1 coordinate 9,820, forward strand.
TAAAGTAAAAATATCAGCACAATATCAAGACAAAAAAGGTGTTTGATGCTTACTACTGAAGTAAGTCCAGTACTAATTTACAACCCACCCCATAGGAATATTTTGGACTAGAAGCCACAGTTAAATCAGAGGGGTCGGAACTCACGTTGGCTCATACTTCAGTAGCTCGAAAACTCCGTGGTCACCTTATGGATTCTTCTTGCTAATGGGATGCAGTGGTCTAGCAGTCCCAAGGTAATGCATAATTTTAGCACGAGTCGCTTCGTTAATGAGAAATTTTACGTTTTTAATTAGGGCCAATTTGTACTAAACAATGGCAATTTATTTGGTGTGTGCAACCAGTACTCTGCGATTCTTTACACTTAAGAAAGTTTTAATTGTAGTTACAAAGGTTGTGTTTTGCGTTTTATGTATTTAGGCCAAGGTTTCATTTCCACTGATCCAACGTGCTTCAACTATTAGAACTCTACGTTGGACCCTCTTTGGCGTGGGTATGACTATTGATTAGGCGTATTAGTTTAGGTAACGTAGGAACATAATTGTGATGCCCACATCACCCGAATGTGTGGACAGCGGCACAAAACCATCGTTTTACATATCCAGGATTCAATAGCGTACCTGCCCTATACGTATTATTTTCACATTTTAACGTAGGTTACTTTTATACCAGTGACCCCCATGTTTTGACCGCTTGTAACATCCGTAATTGACCGTACCGCACACGTATTAAGAAAACATTGCCTAGGATTACTGTAAATTTTAATTAACTGTGCGCCCCCTCACAAAGAGCTCTCACCCTTAGAAAGGTACAGGGGTCCCTATAATCAGCGCGAATCGAGTTATAGAATTTTAACAAGAATAGTCTTTTAAAAAGACAACCATCGCTTAGCAGGATGTTAGGTACTTAAATAATTAGTGTAAATACTTGCGATTATAGGAAAACCTCTCGTATATTAGAGAGATGATATAACCACAGTACTGTTTCAAGACATCCACCTTTAATTTTGAACCACTGGTTTGGAATGCCAGCCTTTAATACAGCCATATCCATTTCATAGGAGTGCCCTCTGTTATGATTGTGGGTAGTTTATCAATCAAATAGAATTCTAAATATTTAACCACAGTCCATTGGCAAGCAAACAGTCCCATGCACCGAGATTCAAACTCAAACTTACAGGAAACCATGTTTTAAAACATGCTTGTCACTAATGAGGCAATGAATTGCAAACTCCTATCGCACAGTTCAATAGCTTTCATTCACAGTGTATTTAGAAAACACACCCCTGAGTGTTGGTGTAGATATATATATCCTAGATACACCAAGATCAGTTCATGTCAATAATGCTGTACAAGTAACAACCACTGACTGTGCCTTGGTTAGATGAGCCTATGAACTTAGTGTTGTGCTATATGGGCAGTGTAACACCATAATGGTACTCAAAACTCATGGGTCATATCATCCATTACATGTCACTGAACTGAGAAGTTATCCAGTGTGATGGGTGCGCTGTCATCAAATCAAAAGTTTTGTTTTCTACTTGCTGAGGAAATGTAATGAACTTCCTAGTAGCATATACCATGTCCCTTAATTCTTAAAATAATTGGGAACCAGAGGACTTTGCACTGGCTACATGAGCAACCACCCAACTCTTGCATGACTGTGCTATTCTGAATTATCTGCCAATCATTTGCTTGCTACACATATGCTAGGGTACTTGCAATGTAGTGGGCTTTTCTCTACTCCGATTTTAGACAATCTTCGATGGAAAAAAAACAAATATATCGTATATGTAGATTACCGTTTCTGGGGCTATCCGCTGGACAGCGAGGGAATCTTTCCGACCTACACCTATATTCTCTCGCTTCTCTACCAACCCTTCCTTGATAGCTCATTTGGGCAAGAGCGCCGTGCCAGTATACGGAGGTCGCCGGTTCGAGTTCAGGCGACATGGTTTTTTAACACTAGTACTAGTATACTAACATTCATGTGCGCTGGCCATCTCTCCCGGGAAAGATTAACAAATATTCATCCTTGTCCTCCTGGATAGGCTAAGTAGTACAATTAGTTCTTCTTTTTGTTAAAGAATATAGCTGGCAGTTATGTCATCATCCTTGTTCCGTAAATTGCCACAAACTAAACGCCCCCCCCAAACTCGTCCTGTTTTTTATATACTGTTTTTACAGAATGTAAACAAAATACAAAAAATATTTTCAAACTCGTGGAAGTGATTTTTCAGTAAGGCTGCGTTTCATTGTCATTTTTTCATGTCATTATGGTTCCTTTAAGGCACAGCTAACTACAGAGTGGTCTCAAAAGTGGGGGCCATCTCAACTTCCGTTTAAGATATTTATCAACTACATATTTTGTTAGAACAGTGGAAAATGACGTTGAAAAAAGCTCAAATACAAATTGCCGGCTGTGTAGATAGTAACTCAAAGTAAAAATTTCTTAGCAATCTGTGAAAATTTTTTAAAGAAGCTGATTCAACTGATTTTTGGTAGGTGTGGGTTAAAACATTTAACCCCAAAAAAGTGAGTTATCGTAAGGGGTGGGGAATTGGTTTTTTCGGGAGTCAAAGGTCAATAACGGGGGTCCAAATTTTGAATTGATCCAATCATGTGAAAAGTATCCAAGTTATAGTTTAATCATAGGATTCCAAAAAGGTATAGTTTGTAACTACTGCCGCCAAAGTTTTGGAGTTTATAGGCTAAAAACATCAAAAAATCATAAACGGGGTAATGTTCAGCTGTACAAAGGGGGCAAAATTTTAAAATTACTGCCCGTTTGGGATAAAAAATGGTGCCAATTATGATGGGCTCATAAGGGATTAAAATTTAAGGAATAGTTTTGAACTGTCTTTAAAGCTTAGTTCCCATTAGGGTGGCACCAAAGGTCAACATCCCATAGATGTTGCATTGCATTCATGGGGGCTTGACCTTGTTCCCCACTTTCGTAGTAAGCATTAATACACCAAAAACTCTTCCTTATTTTTAATCTATGATCACATCTTTTAATTTTGCACATTTTTTTGCCAAATCGGAGTAATTTTTAAATTTTGACCATGTTCCACTGAAAAGTCCTTTTGATGATTTTTGCTGTTTTTAGCCTATAATTCCAAACTTTCGGCCGCAATTGTACAAAACTAACTGTTTGGAATCCTTATGATTAAACATAACTTTATATACTTTTCAACAGATTGGATCAATCTCAAAATTACACCTGTTTGGACCTTTGACTCCCGAAAAACCATTTTCCCCACCCCTACGATAACTCACTTTTTTTGGTGTAAATGTTGACGCCACAACCTACCAATCAGTTGAAATCAGTCCTTTAAAAATTTTCACAGATGAAATCTACTTAGGGACTACTAAGAGAAAATAGTCAAACACCATTTTGGCACACACGTAAGTCGTGGTTATGCACCACTAACCCGGCTGCCGTAAGATCAAAAAACCCCCCCCCCATCTTGTGTGGGACTACTTTTCTTTTCATGGCAATCTGGAAAAAGTGCTTTTACAATGTCTGAAATGCACTAGTTATATATATTAAGAAAGTGGATGAAATTTCTGATTGCCATGGTAGACTGGTTAATGTGTGTTCTCAAACTAAGCTGCATTTGGACAGTGAATTTTGAGGAAATTTACTCCGGGGTCATCAATTTCACATCGATTCGCAAATTACTAGCTTTGGCTACTATAGAGAATCTTGGGTTGCCGGTCTGACATCGGCGAGTTGGTGATTCTTGAAACTAAAATTTTTCCTGGTCATCATATGTTCAAAATTTCGTTATTTGGTGATTTCAGCTTGTAACTTTGGGGTGATGTTGTTGTATTGCCTCTGTGAGAGTTTTAAAAATGTGAAAGAAACCATGCTCAAAGTTGTCATTTTTGTGTGTGTGTTTTAACTGTGTATAAGTGAGTTAGTGGTGTTTTAACCCTAGGGCAATCGTGTTAACAATAATCAATACCCTTGTGGACTGCAGGCCTACTCAAGTGACAAACTACTGACCACACTTATAAATGTTGAGGTGGTTTTGTGAAAGACGTACATTGAATCAATTGAATAACACTTTAAAGTCCATTCACAAATAATTAGTTGATTTCAATTGAAATTTTAGGGCTTGCATTCTTTTCCTGTCAGTCACTTTATCATCACTTGTGAAAGCTGTAGCTCAGTGTTTAGCTTTAAAAAAACGGCAATTACACTGAGGAAAGTGGTTTTTTTTTTCATTTCCATAAAGTTAATCAATACCAAGTCCCATGACGGTGTGCGTTGTCCAATGTTGAGTGTATCAATCTTTGTTAATATAATAATAGCGATCGCAACAAAGTAAGAGTGCCATATACTTAACGTGTGTGCAAAGTGGTTTCACCTTTTTTTTTCTCGAGATGGCGGCCATTTGTTTTCAGCTTTTGTTTTCAACGCCGTTTTCACCAGGCTTTCCAACAATATATTGAGTTAAATAAATATCCTTCAAACAATTTTTGTACGTTTCCTACCCACATTTTGAAATTTGGCTATAAAAAGTGTAAACTTTTTGGACCACTCTTATCAATTTTATAGTTATAGCTGGTACATGTGTGTTTCGAATGCGGGTGGTGGTTTTTTTAGTGGATGTTCTGTGGTGTTGTGGGTGTCTTGCGTGTTGTGTGTGCGTGCATGCGTCGAGTAACGCAATGTTTGTGGTGTGTGTGGTGTGTTTAATTATATAGGGTGCTAACCATGCTTTTATACCATGGGTGATCAGAATAATCCAATATCGACCGCCTTTGCCTTTTTTAATCTTTTTTGCTGATATCGAGGACCGTTTTACGCCTAATTTTAAAAAAAAAAGAAATGTCGAACCGAAATATCATGTGTCCTTTGTATTCCCATGAGAATGAAAGCTTTAAAACTTTCTTAGGAATGATAGAAATACAAACCATATTTTTGATAATTTTTAGAGTGATTTACTGATTTTCATTGCTTGTCATCGTTTTCATCATTATTATTCGTAAGGTTGCCCTCTCCGGAGTGGCAGTGCCCTATGGAATATTTCCGGTCAGGTCAGGTTTTCCTTTCAGGGCCTGCTACTGTTATCCTGGAAACCAGTACACCTTAGTCCCAGGGCCGAGTGGTCGGCGCTAAACCGTCACCCCATCGATTTTTAAGGAAATCTGATGAGGAGGGTACCTGGTTACCCTGGTAGAATTAAAAAGATCTACCTACATTGGCGTCAGCTCTGGAGAGCCATTGGAGGCTCCAGCAGATGCTGCCTTGTATGGTGTGGGCATAGTTGCCCAAGACTAGGCCCACCGCCGAAAACTCTGGATTGATACTTCAGGAATGGCATCCGGTCAATTAATCTTTTGCTCCAATAATCCTCACACAGCCCAGTATTGCTGAGTGTGAGGGTGTATCCGGCCACCCCCCCGTTGACGGGGACAAACCGAGATTAAAAACTTTGGTTTAACTAAACAGTTACTGTTAGACTCAAAACCTTTCTAGATATAATAACAGCTTTTGATGGATCAAAAAAGCAGGAGCCAAAGGTGGGTCATTACTTTTGGTATGGAAGGCCCCATGTTCACTTGGGACATTGCGTAAAGTAAGGCAAAGTTTCAAATCGGCCAAAGTCACCTTGAAGTCCGGATGTTGCAGATCCGCAAAGTTTTACAAAACTTGTGCAACTTAAGGATATTTTTGTGGACTCGTTATTTTCCATCCTACTTTATGCATCTTCCCCAATGACATGGGGCCTGATGAGCAAATTTTTGGTCATATTCCATATCTGCATTGCTTATGAGAAATTAAAACAAACATTTTTGACACGCCCTAGGGTCCCTAGGGAGGTCATGAAAACACCCGTTAAATTTTTAAAAAAAAAAAAAAAAAAATTATACATTTTCATATTGATCTCCATCACATATACATACAAACGATAGCCGTTTAGGTTTCGCTAAATGAAGTTAGCTTGAACTTGTTTCTTGTCAGTAAAAGATAGCATTCTGAGGATCAAGCGCCCTATCACGCTCGGACAGCGACTTTTTCAAAAATGCGTAAAACACAATCTTAAATCACTTTGCAAACAAAGCTTGGATTATTCTAGTGGAAACTTCTTAAAATAAAAAACTCTACATTTCAAGACAAAAAGGCTTTTTAATGTACTTTATAAAACCAAACAAAAAAAAAAAAACAATTAAGGTAAATTTAACCATGAGTTTAACAGCACATCCACACCCCACACACACCCACACACACCCCCACACACACAGCGCGCGCGCGCGCACCACTCGCACCCAAGAAAATCAAAACGATTGCTCCCTTGAGACTTGCACATATTCGAAATCACTAATTAACATTTTGATAATCGAAGTATTCCCATTTAAATATGTACATCACTATGTCATCGTCCAATACCCTGCCTATGTGCTAATATGAACACTAACCCCAAGCCCCCCCCCCCCCCCCAGCCCCCCTTCCGATCGCCATAGAGCGTCGTTATAAGCATTTCGATCAAAAGGAAACGAAAAGATAGGTGATTTTAAGGGCCTACAACTAATTGCAGTCCCAAGGGAGGCTTGTGAGACGTGTGAACAATCCGCTCAATTGAAGCACTTTAATACCCAAAACATGATTTTGGTCAAACAGGCCCCATGTCACTTGGGGACTTTGCGTAAAGTAAGGCAAAGTTCAAATCGGCCAAAGTCACCTAAGTTCTGAATGTTGCCGATCTCTCAAGTTTTTCAAAACTTTGTGCAACTTAAGGACATTTTGTGTGACTCGGTATTTTTCACAGCCTTCTTTATGCATCTTCCCCAATGACTGGGTCCTGATGAGCATTTTTGGTCATATGTTCCCATTATCTGCCTTGCTAAGCTAAATTAACACACCTTTTTGACACGCCCTAAGGGTCCTAGGGAGCATAAATCCCCGTGAAATTTTGTTAAAGAGTCAAAATGCAATATACATTTCAGATTGATCTCCATCACATATATCAATTACAAAACTATAGCCGTTTAGGTTTTTCGCTAATGAGTGAGCTTGAACTTGTTTTCTTGTAGGAAAAAGATAGCATTCTGGGAGATAAAAGCGCCCGTATCACACGCGCGAAGCGACTTTTTTTCAAAAATGCGTAAACACATCTTAAAATCACGTTTTGCAAACGCAGAACAGCTATGTATTATTCTATGTGGAAACTTCTTAAATCAAAACTCGACATTTCAGAAGAAAAAAGTCTTTTATATGTATTATAAAACAAACAAACAAAAAAAAAAACAAATTACGGTCAATTTAACCATGAGTTAACACACACCACACCCCCACACACACCCCCACACACCCCCCCACACACACGCGCGCGCGCGCGCACCCACACGCACCCAAGAAAAATCAAACCGATTGATCCCTTGAGACTTGCAACAATATTCGAAAATCACTAATTTAACATTGCTGATAAATCAAAGTATTCCCATTTACATATGGTACATCAAATGATGTCATCGTCCAATACCCTGCCTATGTGCTAATATGAACATCTACCCCAAGCCCCCCCCCCCCAGCCCCCCTCCTATCGCCATAGAGCGTCGGTATAAGCATGGCGATCAAAAGGAAGACGAAAAGATGGTGATTGTAAGGGCCTACAAACCTAATTGCAGGCCCAAGGGTGCTTGTGAGACGTGTGAACCATCCCATCATTGAAGCACCTTATACCCAAAAACAGATTTTGGTCAAACAGGCCCCCCAGGTCACTGGGAAATGAGTAAAAGTAAGGCAAGTTTCAAAATCGGCCAAAAAAAAAGGGTCACCGACGTTCCTGATGTTGCAGGATCTCGCCCAAAGTTTGCAAAACGTTGTGCACGTAAGGATATTTTTGGGGACTCGGTATTTTCAGCCTACTTATGAGTCTTCCCAAGTGACATGGGGCTAGGGGAATTGGTTTAAATTGGTTAATTTCTTTAGGCTGGCAAGTCACAACCATGCACTGTAAACGCTGTTTAACTTTGAAACAACCATGAGACTAACCATGGTTGTTCAGGTTCCACCGTTAAACACACGATTGTGTAACTGAGTTGTTTAAATATGTAAACAAGTCTGTTTAAATGTAAACAGACTTGTTCAAATATTTAATCGGGTTGTTCCACCGTTACACAACCGGATTGTTTAAAGGGACATAACACGCTAATTTTTGTTACATATTGGGGGATAAATATGTTGAAACGATTCAACATTGATGATATACAATAAAGTTAATTAGTAATTAAAGCCAAAATGAAATCGGGAACTGATGGGCGATCCATGTTACCAATAATCTCACGGCCATGGTGACGTTTTGGCAATATCGCGGCCACTGCTACGTCATGTCTATAGTTAGTCCCATGATGATGGTCAAAACAAAGTAATTTGCTTTTGAGTATGTCTAATGGTTTGTTTGCCTTTGAATCGACGCACATATCTGCAGTGATTATATTCCACGAAAGAAATAATACTTCACAATAACCTCCAATACAAATACGAGTTAGGTCTCCTTACTTCGGATGTTAAAGATTTTACCACTAGGGCCAATAAAGTCCCACATTACCGTTCAGCTGGCCAGATAGCAAAATAGGCATTCCAAAGTACACATGGAAGGTCTTCAAGTGATTTTACGCGGGGAATTTCAGGTAATTGCTTAGCATGTGGCATTAGGGACTACCGAGCATTACATGTGAATAGGTTTCGGTTGATACTTAGTCCCGATCTTTAAAAACACGTAAAAATACAGTGACATTTTGTGAGACACGCATATAATCGCCAAATTCTAACATTCCCCATCACACACCCTGGCTTTAATTGTTGGAAACATGGCCCGCTACCTTCACCCAGCGAGAACAATAATGGCAAAATCGTAGAGTGATGATCTCCTTGAACTGAGTTTTTTAAATATTCTAAACAAGTATAAGTTGTCTTAAACCATTTTAAATATTTAAACAAGTCTGTTTAAATGTTTAAAACCACTTGTTAAATTTAAACAACTCTCAGTTAACACAACCTGTTTTGTGTTAACGGTGAACTTGAACACCCCCCCTGGTGGTTTTTAAGTTTTAAACAACTTTTTAAACAGCGTGTTATAGTGCAGGTATGTGTTTGGTGCCATAACTCTTTCAATGTTGCAGTATACCCTAAGATAAAACTATATATTAGATATCTAACGTTATTGCCAAGGCTGTCAAGTCACACTGGGGTAATATGTCGTGTCCTATTTTTTAATATGGAGTAGGTCCCACAAACTAGCCTTTTAAATTATATCAAAATTTCAAGTCACACTGACGGTAATATGTTTGTTGTCTATTCTTTTAATATGGAGAGATCCTACATATCTATACTGTATTGCTTTAAACTAGGCTGTCAGTCACTACAAGGTAATATGTTTGTGCCACACGCACACACACACCAAAACTCACACAAACACATAAAGCACATGACACAGTAGGAGTGAAAAAAAGACGATACAGATGATAAACACACACATACACACACATCAGTTTATAACAACAACAAAACCAAAATCAATATAAATTATAACTTAAGTATAAAACAACGATGTGCATAACCTTCATGCATGTTCTCTCATGCAGGGTTATCGATTGTAGCGCTGAGGAAGAAAAAGCGGTGAATCAAATATTATTAGGCGCCAAAGAATTGTCCTCACCGTATGGAGAAGTACAAGTAAGTCGTATATCCTTTACAAAATCCAGTACTGAACATTAGGATGTGAAAAGGTAAAATGTACTAACCTTAGTAGCGAATATTGATGTCCGTTTCTCTAGAGCGCGGGAGCTAGCAGACATTTGTGACAAATCTCGAGAACCCCCACAAAAGGGTTGGTGATTAAATAATTATGTATTGTGTGTGACACCCTCACGGGGACCCCTGAAACGTGATTCTTAAGTGCCGCAAATGGTTCCAAATACGATTTATATTGTTTTGAAATTTAAAAATACTTAGTTGATCCAGGGTAGGACACGATGTATATTTAAATATATAGATGAGTTGCATGTGACGTCACGAAGGGCAACGAACAAAGAACTGCCCGGCAGTATGGGTGAGCACCGGCAGGGCTTGGGCTTTTAAAACTCGCGCTCAATCAGGCGTGATAAGGCTATTGAATGCTGTAACTGTATTGGCATATTCTTCCCACCTCCAACATGTCATTAAACCAGGTGCTAATTTGTGTTTGTAAACATTTATGTCACCTCATCTATATTATAAATGTATATGCAAATACATTGTTATGATGCTATCCGCTAATAAAGCGAAGGACACCTTTCGGACCTAACACCTATTATAGATAATATCTATCGCTTCTTTACCAACCCTGGCTTGATAGTTCAGTTGGTAAGAGCGTCGTGCTAGTAATACGAAGGTCGCTGGTTCGAATCCGGCCAAGCGCACATGTTTGTTTTTTCAACACTAAGGTGCGCTGGCTATCTCCGGTGAAAGATTAATAAATATACATCCTTGTCTACCTGGAGAACTAAGTAGTTAACATTTCAAAACAATTATAAATGGTATATGTAAATATACCGTTATGACGCTATCCGCAAGGGAAGCGAATGACACCTTTCGGACCTAACACCTATAGATAATATCTATCGCTTCTTTACCAACCCTGGCTTGATACATTTGTAGCTCAGTTGGCAAGAGCGTCGTGCTAGTAATACGAAGGTCGCTGGTTCGAATCCGGCCAAGCGCACATGTTCTTTTTTTCAACACTAACGTGCGCTGGCCATCTCCAGGGAAAGATTAATAAATATACATTGATGTCGATAGTTTATCCAATAAATGAACACTCGCCCACGCTGTCTAGAATTTATTTATGAGTTCGATAAGCACATGAGGTCAGAAATAACCTCAAACACAACAAGTAACCTAGTGCACACTATGGTCTTACACCTCCTTTTGAATGTGAACGCAGTAGCAACTTGCAAATAATTAAGCTTATAACGTGGCAGTGCTACCCAACTTTAGCTGCAGTTCAAGAACAGTTGGCTAATTTTTTGTGTAAGAGAATAATGTTTCATATTGTTGGGTAAATCCCTAGATGTTGAAATGATCAATTAAATCATGGAAAAGTCTCTGTTGCTATTCATGTTTGGGTTTCCCAGCTACAGCTTGTCACCCGAGGTCATTTTCTAATACATGTACAGGTTGTTCTTTCTCAAAATAGAAATAGGAGAAAATCCGTTTCTACAAGTTGTAAATAAACTGGGATTTACCTTTTCGGATTTTTCCAAAATGTACTTAAGCAAATGATGATGGTATCTTTAATACAAACTCAGAAGACAACCCGGATCTTATAACATAATCCCACTTAAAGCAATAACAACAAGTTTTTGAAGAGCGCCCTAATCTCCAAATGTGATATTTTTGCACAGTTGTGTTGGTAATTGTCTGGAAAATTATACCTGCAAACGACAATGCTCAAAAATGCGTGTTTATCATAAAAGAAGCGATTTTGTAATTAGAATATAGATCCCGGATTGTAATTTAACGGCGGAGGTGGAAACGCCAATTTTTTGTCCGTCCACGATGAAATAGTGTCACCTCACGAAAATGACCTTTAAATTGACTTGCCTGATCCGACGGAACAACTAATGGATGAGCATGGACACGTACATGGTGCAATTTCACGGATATTTTGTATCGGAAGGACGTTTCCAGCAGTCGTTGAATTATCATCGGAGATTTCCGATATTAATTATTCTAATTACAAAATTCTTTCTTTTTGACACATAGGGATTTTCGAGCTCTACCATTCACAGGTATGGTTAACTAACCAATTACCTGTGCAAAAATCTAAAAATATTTGGAAAATTGAGGGCGCTCTTCCAAACAGATGTGCTGTCATTGCTTTAATTAATATGTTTTTGTTTATTGTGTAGATGAAGAGCAGCCGAGAGCCCCAGAAAATCCATGCCTTTGTCAATCTTCAATTGTCGCTATTGATGGAGAGATTACGGGATTTCAAATGCGTATAGGACCTTGTGAATTCACTGGTGGCGAGTTTTGTCCAATCACTGATGCTTCATGGAAATGCTACTGTCCATTTGGAGAGTAGGTTTTCGTACTATTTTTCACTATAATTTGTTTGATAATTTTACCAACATTGGACAGAATAAGAAAATACAAACAATACATGTAGTTCAGATTTAGTCGTCTTGGGGCCGTAAAAGCAAAAACTAAATACCCACCAATATTACATCGTAAAAACCTTGATTAGAAATGGGAACTTTTTTTGTAGTAAATGTGTAAATTTTTAAATGGTTAAAAACTAAATATGTTGAGTGTTTTTATATCTAATGTTCTGGAATTCAAATTCAACACACACTGTTTAAAATTTAAACACTGGTGTTTCGGATTTAAACGTGTTTGCAAAGCGAATAAAAGAAAAATATTTAATTACAAAACGCTTTTTATAGTGGACGTAATTCAGACAACAGGCGGAAGAATCGCGAGACTTTGTCATCGGACCATTAGTGAGAACGAAATGTTGGTATCTGTTGACGTGAATCACTATGTACATGTACATCTGTTAACCATATGCGCGGTCGGCCATAAGCAGTGAGTGTGTCGAACCCGCAACATCGATGAAAAGAAAATAGCATTCACTAGGCATTCGCTTGTACCTGGAGTGTGCAAGTACACGCATCACATTATGGCATTCTAAAAATCGCTGTTGTTGTACTTTACACTTCCTAACTGTTGCCTACAAATGTTACTTCCAGTCACGGAATCATGAAACCGACGCACTTCCCGCATTTGGCGGAACCGTGCAAGTGGTGATTTATGGTGAAGGTGAAGGAAGCCATTGCCATAGACAGGTCCAAAGATAACCGGACTCTAATTGGCAGCGAATTCTCCACATCGTCGATGAGAAGCGAATTGTTTGATTTGTTGAAATTCTGTCTGACAAATACCTACAGAAATGAAGTTTAACTAGCGATGTTGCGGCTCCCGTCGTACGGTACTCATACAATAGGCTTCTTTTGAGGCGCAGCAGCTAACTTGAAAAGAAGCCCATTGTATGAGTACCGTACGACGGGAGCCGCAACATCGCTAATAGCATACGTGATCCGTGTACTTGTACCACCCAAAAACGTGGAATTCGTTTGCTGGATCGCGTGGACAAAGGAATTGCACATTCCAAGTACAAGCACACACCTCGCCCATGGCATTTACACCTATTTTGAGTGAAGATGACTTATACTTTAAAAATTGATGACCCAACAACGGAGTCTCCCTCTCAACCCCGGTGGCGAACCTGTTTATGTAGTCATTTGAACAGGATCTTCTTCTGACTTTTCTAGGATCCCGAAGCGTTATGTAAAAGACGTGTTATACATCGGACCACTTAACGGCTTTCTTAACTCATTTGAATTTTGAACCATCTTCGCAAGAATGTCTTCGCGTTCACTTGCAAAGAAGAGAACGACCAGATATCTTTCCTTGCTCTTATAACAACCTAACCCTTGATACTGATAAAAGACCCACACCCACATGTTTTAAAGCTAAATAACCCCCAAAGTTTGTGAAATATTTTTTTCGGCTTCCACCTTTCATCAGCCCAACGATCAAAGACCCAATGCTCTCGTTAGGCATAAGTTTTAGACAAAGAACTTTCCCGTATACGTCAAGTCAACCGATGCTTTTTGCACCCTAAAGACCCAATCTGAGGGGATATGTAAAAGTATCACTACGAATTTCGTGTGACGCAAACAAATGTCCACTTACGACCAGAATTTGGAATCCTATTTTGGTTCCCATCACTTTGGCTTCCAAGATGACAGCAGACTTAATATATCTTTAAACCCTCTATAATATCAATCCTTATACTGCATAGATCTACCAATACTCTGCAGATCAAAATAAACTACTGGTCATCTCCTTTAGGAAGCTCAACTATATTTATACTTGACAGAGAGTTTTTCCCATCTCTAAGATAGGCATTACATTATCATGCATTATTCAATAGAGAAGTTCAATGATGGCATCATTTGAAATCACTTATATGAATCACCTATATCTTTGAATCCCAAGTTATTTATAGTAACTTTTCTAGAATGTCTCCCAACATGTAAACACATATTTGCAATATCTAATATAGCACTAGGGGAATTCCATATTTCTCTTGTATGATGAAATAAGGAATTTTCCCTGCTAGGAATCTTTCTCAAAAGTTACAACACACCGAAAAATAATTTCTTTCAATCCACAAAAATATTAGACCTGAAAATTCCCATTACAAGTAAATTGCACATAATTTTTAATTTATTATCCACATTAACTATTCCAGCGCATTGTTTTTGTTTTTCGTGGTTTTAATACAGAAGATTATCTGGGATATGTTACTGCGAAAGCGCCGGCTCTGGCGAACCTTGTGAACTCAAAACAGTATGTAAGTGATGATACGTTACTAAAATCGACCAACAATGCACTTGCAATTTAGCTTCATCTGAATGAAACCTTGTTGGAAAAAATGCCTTAAGGCGGGATTTCTTTTTATCGCATTTTAGGAAATTTTAGTGTGAAAGTGTGTGCAGAATGGGTGATAAAAGTGCGCACTGGTCGGCTGAGACCACTTTTTTTCTTGGTTCTATCATAGTGAAGGTTTATTTTGGGATTTTTATTACCATTGTGATAATACAACAATGATATGCGTGATCTATGAACATATGGATGACAAAAGTGCAAGTGTAAACCGTTGTTCTTTTCCTCCCCAATTGAGTTGTTTTCATTATGAAAAAAAAAACAATTTGTTTAAAGTCTTTTAGGATTGATACCGGTGCAATTAAATAGCTCAGGAAAGAAGACTGCTTGTATCTTGTTAAATTCAAACTTTAGTATGAATGTGTTCATATTATGGCCTTGAGTATTAGATCGCCGACCCCCCCCCCCCCATGACGATAACAGAAAAAGAAATATCAATCTTCCCCCTTTTAAACTTTTCCCCCCAGCATGCCTTGGTAAACTGAAAATGTCTACGGGTCACTACAGCAGACAGACAATCCAAGTTAAAGGTGGTATACTTGTTTGACTTTTTTTGGTTAAATTATACAAGTAGCAAAATTAGACCCCACGGTTTCAATGACGGAATAAGTATACATAGAATGGAGTCCCACAAGTATACCTTAGTTAGCACACACACCCCACACCCCCACACACACGCGTCACGCACAGACTCACACGCACGGACGCACACGCACGCAACACACACACACACACACACACACACACACACACACACACACACACACACACACACACACACACACACACTTCGATCCATATACAAATAATCGCCTACCCCATAAACCTCAATAGGTTCCTAACGAAAAAATTCAAACTCTTTGTTTCTTCTTCTTCACCACTGCCTGGATGAAGTGCCTCAGCATGCAGTCCTCCAGTTCTCTCTCTCCCTTGCCATATTTGTACCACTTAGTTTATTCCAAATTGTTGTATTTCATCTCTACATCTCTTTCTTTGCTTTAAACCTCTGTTCCTTTTTCCAATCAAGAGTGGTGTCCATATAGTGAGTCAGATGTCCTCCATCACCCTCTCCCCTCTAGTTATTGGCCGCCACCCATGCCCATTAACGATGTTTGATTACTTCCATTATGTCCCGTACCTTTGTCTGTCTGTCTGTTCCCTATCCCCTTTCTTCGTTTTTTAATCTTTGTATGTTATGGTAAGCTACTTTTTTTCCATGTTATGCCTGATCGGCTGCTAACTTTCTTTCCATTTTTCCATCTTTATTTAGGGCCTTTTTATAGTCCTAAATTTAGATTGGAATTCCTCGACCAAGACGACAGACAAATCTGTTTTCCTATATGCGAGCAACATACACTTCGTACAGACGGATGTCCGAGCGAGTTAAGGTCTGAAAAATGCGTGGCTTCTACCTGGGTTTACTGCGTATGTGAATATGAAGGAATAGAGTATCCGGAAGCATGTCAATGTGACGACACGGGAGAGCCTGTAGGTCTACCATCTTGTGTCACTAGCCCCAAATTGGCAGAGTGTAACGATAATTATAGGTACGTAGAAGCTGGAGATAGTAGCTTGGGGAAGGGAAGACAATGGTTTTAGACTGCTTATGTGGGTTTTTTTCACATAAGGTACCTAAACTGTAATACTATTGGTGCAACATTTCAAGCTGATTAAACATTTTGATTTTTTGTATATTTTTGTTGTTCATGTTGATCCTCTATGTGCTAAATTTTAACTTAAAACTAATTTTTCTATATAACCTTAATTTTATGTTCTGAAAATTATCCTACAGTGGGTCTATGGGAGAAATGTTTACGGTTGTAACATTTGACACAATGTTACAACCGTTTTATAAACTATATCTATAATCGACAAAAGTATGCAGTGTACATTGCTTGAATCGCTTGCACCTGAGTTAGAAAAAAAAAAAAACACTGTTCCAACTGTAGTTGCCTTTGTGAAATGGGAAGCAATAGCTGGTGTGTGTACTTAGAAAAATATTAACATCTGAAGTTCAAAAAAAATGTTTGACACACAATTTACAACCATTATGTCAAATTGAACTGAGTAAATAGGAACATTCGGTGGTGTTTTCGAGTTTTTGGGTAACCCATGTAAACTTCTTTCAGTTTTACAAGCAGAACTTCAAAAATCATTAAAAAATTTTCATACCACTATTTTTTAGAATCAATACTTGAAGTGTTACAATTTCATCCCAAGATAGTGATTATTTAGAGCACAAAATTGTTGTAAAATAAAAAGGTGGTCACTAACACAAATATTATTTCACTCATCTCTCCTTAACTATACCCATAAATTATGTGTGAAAGTATATAAATCAGTATTCCACATTCTTACAAAATGGGACAATGGATTTCTTTCTGCCGCCGGATAGTACTCTTATTTAAGTATTTAGCTATTATAAGCTAGAATTAAACACAGATTGTTTTTGGCCAGATGCCGTTGACTTATTAGCTGAAAGTTTGTTCAATCAACCGCAATATCTGGCAATTGCTGCGATTCACTTGTAGCAAAATAAATATCGTCGTGTATTTATGTCTCTAACTGTTATGCTAAATTACCTAGCACCTCTATAAGGGCGGTATCAAAATGGCAGAAAAATGGAAATCGGCTGCAACCTTAATGTAATTCTAACGAACTGTATACAATCTTTTGGTTTTTTAAATAGCTCCAATAAGTACGTACAGATTCTCCAACTGAAAAACAACAAATTACAGCATTGGATTGCCTACAACTGGTAATTTTAATCTCGACAGTTGATTCTCTCTTCGTAATCTTGGCGGGGTTGGCTACATGTCTGTTCGTGGGCCCTGCCAAAGTTGTCTTTTGTATGTCTTCTGTCTATTCGTGCCATTTTTCTTCGGGACTTCCATAATGGGTTTCCTGTCTCTCGCCAGAAAAAATGTATCAAAGCAATCCCATGATATATTACGATTTAGAAATTGAACCTGTTGTGAATAAACTCTATACAATGATTGGCTACACAACAGTATACTGTGTCTACTATGAGGGGTATAGCTATTCGGTCCCCCTGCGGTTTCGCAAATCACCACCTGGTTTCGTGATCACCTTGCTTGAATGGCCCGGCATCAAACACGACCCCATCATCGTTTACCCCATTGACCCTTTGACCTTGAATGGACCCAATGACCTTTGATCCATAACCAATCCAAACGTGGTCTTCGGTCGGCCAAGGGGCACCACTCACCAGTTCGGAAACGTGCGACCCTCGGTCTACGAGAAAATAGACGCGGTCAGACACAAAGACAGAAGACAGACAGACCCCCGGTTATAATATATAGATTACATGAATGAAGCACCTGGCGGACATCTTGATCTGTATCCCGGGTGGCCCGTTTTAGGGACATGTCATCCCATACATGTGCAACTTAAAATACCATTAGCTCACTTGTATTTGGCTTGATTCTGTTATGTCGCAGTCACATTCCAAGGGACACGTTTTGTTAATATGATGACCGTGTGAAAGCAGATATCGTCCGAGGGGAGCCATAGTCCGCGGGCTCCATAGACGATAACGGAATAAAGCGTGAAATACTACCTGAATTGAGTGCTCTATTCTTTACCGTTGTAGGAGACTATGAGTAAGCCGGACTATAATTCTACACTGGCCTTTAATACCTGCTTGGGCTAGTTGGGTTACCGATATGGTGGTCAATGCCTCAATTACAAGCCCAGGTTTCCAATCCATTGAGATCAGAGATCAGTGATTGAACCGCGTGTCGTTGTCTTCATCAACATCATAAGTAATAGTACAGTGCAAGGCTTTGTGGGGTGGTTTAAATTTCTCTATTTCTCCCTCTCTCATCTCTCTCTCCCTCCTCTCTATCTCTCTCAATTTTGTCTCCTCAACCCTCTCTCTCTCTAACTTGACAAATAAAAAACTGTGATACAAGAGTTCACGTTTGTCTGGGTGAACTCTGGTAATATATTTCAATGGGCATTCTGCACCTTGACCATGTTGATGAATGTAAATACCATGTATTTTACATGGCAGTAAAAACAGAAGCAAGACAACGAACCCTTTTGTTTATGTGTTGAACATTAAAGTTCGTCTTTTACAGAGCGTCTCTCGGCTATTTTAAAATTAAAATCTGAGCATGTTGGAAAAAAAGAGGGTTAGACGTTTTTCTTTTTTTTTTCTTTTTTTGTTGCACCCGTGTACTCTATATGCGATTGGGCATTTTTACCTGCGATCGGAATATTTTTGCGCAAATCTATGGCACGCCACGCCGGACAAATACCAGCGAGTAACACCAGCACACAAGCCGAGTTACCGCGCTATATATCCAGTTTGCTCGCTACACCTCCAGTTTACATCGCTCCTACTCGAGTTTAACAATCCCGCAACCCGAGGTTCGTCACTACAACCTAGAGTTTCCAGCGCTACGCTCGAGTTTCCGTCGCTGCACCTCGAGTTTCCATCGCTACACCACGAGTTTCCAGCGCTACAGTTCGAGGTTTCCAGTGCTATTACCTCAGTTCTGCTCGCATACCTCCAGTTTCTGTCGCTTTATCTCGAGTTCCGCCGCTATGACTCGAGTTGGCACAGCTACACCTCGGTTTGCAGCGCCCGCACTGTCGAGTTTGCAACGCTATACGTCGAGATAATTGCTGCCACGACTCGAGTTTTTCGGAATTACAGCTCGCTACACCTCGAGTTTACCTCGCCGCAACTCGAGTTTAAATGAAAATTTTCCTCAAGGAGAGAGGGGGAATATGAACTTTTGGTGATTTTAAAGAAGCTCAAGTAAGTTACCGATGCTCAACTGAAAGAAACACAAATTTACAGATTGGATTGCTAAACTGTAATTTTTAATCTCGGACAGTTGATTCTCTCTTCGCTATCTTGCGGTTTTGTTTCGACATTCTGTCGGTGCAATGCAAATGTGTCTGAGTGTATGTCTGTCTGTATCTCTGCTTGCGGGCTTTCCAGAATGGTGTTGTCTCCCAGAGAATGTATCAAAGCATCCCATGTATATTACGATTAGAAATTGACGGTTTGATCTCGTTACAATGGATTGGCAAACACAGGAATAATTTGTATACTAGGCGGTCACCAGGGGTTTCGTGATCACCTGGTTTCGTGATCACATGGCTTTGCATGGCCCGGAATCAACAATCGACCCCATCATCGTTACCCCATTGACGCCTTTGACCTTGAATGACCACTGACATTTGTCCACTAACCATACAAACTTGGTTTCGTTCGGCCAAGGGGCACCCATCCACCAAGTTTAGGAACGTGCGACCCTCGATTTCCGAACAATAGACCCGCGGTCGAGACACACAGACAGACAGACAGAAAGACCACGGTATTAATATATAGATTACATGAATGAAGCACCTGGCGGACATCTTGATCTGTATCCCGGGTTTGCCCGTTTAGAGACATGTCATCCAATACGGCGCAACTCAAATACAATGAGCTCATGTATTTGGATTGATTCGTTATGTAGCATGTACACATTTCAAGGGGAAACACGTTTTTTGTTAAATGGAAGACGGTTTGTGAAAGCAGATCTAGTCCGGGCGGGAGCCAGAGTCCGGTGGCTCCATAGACGATCACGGAATAAGGTGGATGAAAACTAATGAATTGAGGCTATATTTTTTACCGTTGTAGCCGGACTAGGCGTACGCCGGACTATAATTCTACACTGGCTCTTACTACCTGTTGTGCTTCTTTGCGGGACGATATGGTGGTCCATGCCTTCAATTACAAAGCCCAGGTTTCCAATCCGTTTTATAGATAACAGTGATGAACCGCGTGTCTGTTCTTCATCCACATCAATTAGTAATAGTACGTGCAATGCTTGTGGGGTGGTTTAAATTCTCTCTCTTCTCCTCTCTCTCTCCTCTCTCCCTTTCCCCTCTCTCTCTCTCCTATTCTCTCACCATTTCTATCTTCACTTGACATGAAAAGTGATAAAAGAGTTCGTTTGTCTGGGTGAACTTGGTAATATATTTCAATGGGCATTCTGCACCGGACCATGTTGATGCATGTTAACTACAATGTATTTTAATGGCAAGTAAAAACAGAAGCAAGACAACGAACCCTTTTTGTGTATGTTGTAATTCTTTTGATTTAAAAAAAGAGAAAAATACAAATATTTTTAAAATTAAAATTGAGCATATGTTGGGAAGCAAAAAAGAGGTTCGACTTTTGCACCCTTTTACTCTCTATGCGATTGCGGATTTACCTGCGATCGGAATATTTTTGCGCAAATCTATGGCACGCAAGAACGAAAATCCCCGCGAGGAACCACCGCACCCGCCGATGTACCGCGCTATATATCCGGTTTGCCTCGCTACACCTCCAGGTAATCCCTAATCTCGAGTTTACATCGCCGCAACCCGATTTTCCGTACTACACCTCGAGTTTCCATCGGTACGCCTCCAGTTCCGTGCTGCACATCGAGTTTCCATCGCTACACCACGAGTTTCCAGCGCTACGGTTCGAGTTTCCAGTGCGATACCTCAGGTCTGTCGCTTTATACCTCCGTTCTGTTCGCTTTATCTCGAGTTTCCGCCGCTATGCCTTCGAGTTTTGCACGCTAAACCTCAGAGTTTGCAGCGGCCGCACGCAATGCGAGTTGGCAACGCTTATAGTCGAGTATATGCATGCAAAGACTCGAGTTTCGAAATTAGAGCTACACCTCGAGTTTACCTCGCCGCAACTCGAGTTTAAATGGAAAATTTTCTCAAGGAGAGAGGGGGAATCGAAATTTAAAATGGGATGGGAAAAGAAAAGGGGGATCCGATTTTTTTAAAACAGAGAAGCGAGGGGGAAATGCGAAAGGTTGCACACAAAAAGGAAATCTCATCCCGGGGGTGAAATCCACCAGGCACCAGTTTTGAGAAATATGAACGATAAGGCCGAGTAATGCTCGCTTTCATATATAAAAAATAATTTTCCATGCAAAATTTATTAGAAAATAGTTAAATTGTAAGTGGTTGACTTTTTTTTAAGCTTTTGGTATAATCAACCCTGGCAATGTTAAGTTGCCAAAACATTTCCCATGCAAATTAGAAACAATATGCAATTTGTAAAGGTTTCACTTTTTACTGCTTAGGTTATAACAAATCGTTAAAAAGTAAATTATTGATGGTTAGGTTTGCCTTGAAGAATCATCACTCGGCCCGGGGTGGGTGCGGAACCTTGCAATGTTCGCTTTCCAAAAGACATTTTGACATGCAATTGGATGAACAAAAAATTGGTAATGGTAGTGAGGTTCTAGGTATGATAAGGGGTTATTAGGTACGATCAAAAAATAACAGGAGAGCCAAAATGAAACATAGGACTAGCCAATATCTATGAACCTGTGATATTGTGCTGACTAAACTCAATTGAGACTGATAAAGGTTTAAAAACGCGCCCATATGTCGTAGACTGCCCCGTTTCCAGAACATAGACCTGATGGCGCGTTCGTCGGTAGTGCTCTGTAAAATTAATACTTGGCCGCGTTTAAAAATCTCAAGCAGTGCTGTAACTCGTCGAGTTGCCGCGCTCTTGTAAAACCTTGGATTCAGCGCTGTAAAACTGAGGTGTAGGCGCTGGTCAACTCGAGGCGTAGATATTGTCAACTCGAGGGGTTGTAGAGCTGCAAATCGCATTGTAGCGATATTATTTATAAACTCGAGTGTAGCGCTGCACTCGCAATGTAGCGATAAAACTCGAGGTGTAGCCTGCAACTCGCAGTATAGCGCTGCAAAACCGCAGTATAAGCGCTGCCCAAAATCGCAGTTAGCGCTCGCAAACTCGCAGTATAGCGTCTGCAACTAGCAGTTTGTAGCGCTGTGACAAACTCGAGGTGTTGTAGCGATCCCGTAGCGATGTAAACTCGGGTTGCTGTGATGTAAATCGAGGGTGTTAGTGAAGGAAACCGGGTTGACGGCGACTTGTAAAAATCGAGGAGGAAGGCGATGTAAACTGGGGGTGTAGCGAGCGCAAACGGGTATTAGGCTGAACTCGGCGTGCGCGGTTTGTTACTCGCTGGGGATTTGTTCGTGCGTGGGCGTGCATACAACCATAACTTGCCTCCCGCGTATAGAAACAACGGGACTGGCTTCGCCCCTGCCCGAGATATACAAGTGAACAGTGTAATACCAGTGAATAGTGTATGTAATATATAACCTATCCAGCTCAGGGTATATTGTCATCGTATTGTGGTTCAGTGCAGATCGTGGTTATTATACTGCTAGTGGTGACATTTTGCTTAAGTGGGGTCCACACAAGTATATTGAGCCCATATGCAAGCACATGCTTAGCAACCATATACAATCCTTAAAATCAGTAAAAGTTTTAGATCTTCCAATCCAATCAGATTTACATCAATATGAACCTGGGATTAAATATTTGGACGCGAGAAGGAAATTTTCATCAACAAAAAAAAGGGTGGTCAGGGATAGGTAATCTTTGTGCAATTGATATAACTGGTTCAGTGATTCCATCATCCTCTAGTCCCATGCTCTGCCTCAAAATCAATGTATTGTGATGACATGCTCTAGTGAATGGTTTAGCAGTGACAATATGTCTTTGTGACATTGCAAGTAAAATTAACGCAACAAAAATACAGAAATACGTAGTTTCGATTTTGTACAAATTACAGATATTCAAACTGATAATGAGTTGTAGGTATGTGGTTTGGCTTGCATTTACGTATGTTGCATTGTGGCCTCCATAACATTGCGAGGGCTTATATTGAGGGCTATTCAGAAGATAAGGTTGAGCCGACATAAACATTAAAAATCTTTAAAAAGCGCTATCTTGGTCGGAAGGTAAGCTTTTACGGTTAGTTATTTTACGGGTGCAACGGAAATATAATGAAAGCTTTTGCTCTTTAAAAAGGCGAATCTTTGTAATTGCTTCTGCGAAAACGTCGCCACGACTCGGGGCAGCCATTTACCTTCAATTAACTTAGCAATTTTGTTACTATGGTTACAGATATTTTCGGGAATGATGATCCCAGGTTAACGGTTTGATATTCCGGTATTACGCAGGCGCAGGAGTTGGAGCACTTCTTCTGATTTTAGTTGTGCTATTTCTTACCGTGTTCTGTTGTATCCTGCCGAAAGCGCCAGAGGTACAGCTTTGCTATGGGAGGTAGTATACAGTTCCCAAAATTAATAGTCCCCCCTGACAAAGGTACATTTTTAATAGAAAAGTTAGGTCTTTAACCTGTTCAAAAATGTAAAAAAGGACACGGCCACTGTTACGCATTTAATGTGCAAATAAAAAATCAACAAACCAAAAAACAACAGGCGACACAAGCATTCCAAAAATATAAAAAATTAAAAATGACACTTTAGGGATTGGGATTATATATAAAGAAAATCCCGGAGAGAATTACCGACATGTCTAGGAGCAACACAGGAATATCCAGACACTGATTTTGGTGCCAATGGTTAGCTTATTGTCATCTTATTTCAAATTGCTACCAAAATGCGTGCCTAGAATACGTCAGAATGAGTTTATAAAGTTCACATGTCAGCAACTGTCAATCCATAGTTACAGTTGTTTCCCAATGCACAAAAGTGTCATTTTAATTCGTATCAAATTTTTAAAATGACGTCATTTCAGAGAGACGATTGCATATTGGTGTTTTTTTTTTGCACATTAAAATGTGTAATTTGCGTGTACATTTTACATTTTTTTGTACATGTTAAAAGAGCCTAACTTTTCCAGAAAAATATACTTTTTGGGGGGGGGACTTATTATTTTTGACCCCGTATATGAAAAACAATTGGACGAGGAACATTTTTTTAGTTCAACGTAATTTGGTGGTTTGATGGGAGTAAATAAAACGGCCTACACCTAGCATAATCTTGTTGATTGGCACAGGGGCTATAATGAGTGCGTGTTGAACTTTTGCAATCTATATAAAATTATTAGGAATTTTCCCGACATTACAACCGATGAGACACTCTTCACTGAATTGTGTACTTTTATTATAGTAAGCCCAGGTAACTTCTGTGTCAATAATGCGCATAATATCTTGATAGTGCGTTAGTCACTTGAAAAACACAATGCATGCATCTTACACCAGACTCAATTTTGAATTTGTATGGGTTAAAACATTAAAGCATGTATAGCACATGTTTTTTGAAGGCGCCCCCACTTTTTTTAAAAAAAAGTTGAGATTTTGTAATATAAATGTGTATGTTACGTTGGTAATTGGCTAGGAAACTAAACCTGTGAATGGTAAGCTATAAATTTTTGTAGGACTGTTGTTCATAAAAAAAAAAGATAAATTTTGTCGATAATTTCCGGCTGCTTGAAACGTCCATAGTGGATAGCGGGGCCCACTGGTTAGGGTATTTAGCATTTGGTGCTAAAGGTCCCCGGTTCAACTCCCGGCGGACCACTTGCAGGGAGGGATTTAATCTGGTACTAAATTATGGATTGAATCTGTACAAGGCTTGATGAAATTGGAATGCGCTCTCCCCCTGGTCGTTGGACTTGGGCAAATGAACCATGCTAATACCCGTCTTGGAGGGGACGTTAAGCCGTCGGTCCCATTTACAGAGGGTCATACCTGTGCATGCACATCACAGTCAGTGTCGAAAAAGGTAGGGTGATTACCCTGGTTGTCCCAATCCCGTCCGGTAAAATGACACACAATGGAAATAAGCTCTGTCGAGGGGCTTATGGGATATCCAGGACAGTGTCCGAATAAAAATCACAGTCCTTCCAAATTTCAAATATGTACAGCGGGGTGGCGGCCAAGAAATCCAAATTCAGACGTCATCATTAGTAACAGGTAAACAAAAAATATTTTTCCGTCATGGTATATTTGCTGACAATTTGCCCACTAACTGTGGATTTAAGCTCACAAATTTTGAAAATTAGAGACGCTCTTCCAAACAAAAGCATCGGACTAGTAAACGAAGGTCCCGGGTTCAAAATAATGCGATGGTCAGTGAATTGGCAATTTATGTTGTGGAGTGTGAAGTTTGAACATTCTTCATGTTTTTTCAATGTTTTTTTTTCTTTTCCAGTAATAAGGACGAGCCTTACCAGATCAGGGCATTCGAAAGGGAACTGCAATTGGACATGGTAAGTCCATTACACCTAGTAAACTCCGGAAGAAAGTAGTAATATTCGAAAAGAGTACACTTCTCTGCACCTATACCTTAGGGAGCGGTCATTATTGATGCCGGGGGGGGGGGGAAAGGAAAAATGGAGGATTTTCAAACTTTTTTTCGGCAAAAATTTTCGTGTCCCCCCCCCCCGCTCCGTTCAAAATTTTCATACTCCCCCCTTGATCATTGCTGATTCCCCATTTAAAGTTATGTTCCCCGGTCATTCGTTGATGAAAAATTGCACGTTCCCCCTCTCTTACAAAAATTTTTCGGGTCCCCCCTTCAAATCCTCCTTCCCCTTGCCGTAAATTAAGACCCATCCCTTAGGAGTTGCTCCACGAACAAATGAGCCCATCTGTTCCTATAAGAGCAATGTAGTACCTGTCTGGGAACTTTTCGCTCGCGCAGTTTTTGATTTTTGTAGTTAATTAAAACACACACAACGATCCGCGCTTAGGTTTAAAGAACCATGAGGCATTTCCAGAAAGAAGCGGCCCCCCAATTGAGGTGAATAAGCGAATACGCGTCTGTATGCACTAAGATGACTGATAGTCTTTTCTGTCGTGCACACGACAGAAAATAAAAGCCCCCGGTTTCCCTGTAGGGCGACACATAGCGGGCGCAAAAGTTCAAAACAAAATGTGCGGTTTTCTTGGACCTTGTTGTCCATCAATACACCTTCGAAAAAAAACGTTTTTTTTTCCCCCTCGGTAGGATGGTCTACAACCGTCGAAGGCCATTATGAGAAATTGTTTCTCAAATAAATGTAATTTTAACGTAAAGAAGGGCTTTTACCCTGTGTCAAATGACCGAAATCTCGGTCATCTGGGGAAAAAAAATATATTTCTGATCTATCTTTTGGTACTTTGGGATCTAGGTTGACAGTTATCTGCAGTTAATACCACTTAAAGCGGTACTGGCACATTTTCACAAAATATGAAATTTCTTCAATTTGCTCTCAAATGATAGTCTAGGCCATTTCAAGAATAGAGATACATTTTACACATAAAAATAACATACTCAAAAGCAGATAGGGACGTTAATAAGAGGTTAAATACATCCAATTTGAAGGCTAACTTTTAAGTTTTCAATAAGGCCAAAAAAAAGTTGTTTGATTGTCCTCATCCGACCAACCCTAATTTTGGAAATCAAGGAAAAGGTTTTTCCCTTTTACTGTGCAAAATAATACCGACCCCAATTTTAAAAAAAAAACCTGAAGATTTTTTTTTTCAATTTTAACTTTCCGAAACGTAAAAAAGATTATGTTTAAACAGTTTCTTAGCATGTTAGTTGGGTTTTCATAATGTACAAAGATGCATTTTTTAGTAAGAATCAACTTGATTTTTAGTGTTTGATTAACTTATTAATACAAACATGTTTCAATATAGTTTGCTATTGACATTAAAAAAAAGTTTTTCCGACCGACCGACCGACCGACCCAACTCTAAAAAGACATCTATGGACAATCAAACATTTTTTTGCCTAACTTTAATCTACAAACGTGTATATTATATGAATATCATAGACTCGTACTCGTTGATATTAACACTCGTTGATATCACAGTCCAGTCAAACAGCTGGGTGCATGCCCTGGGAAACATGTATACGGCGTGCGTTTTCTTGTATTAAACGCTATTTCCGTCGTCTGCTGAATTAATGTCGCCGGCGACATTATGAAATCGTTTTGTTTACCCATAAGGACGCTGATTGGTCTTAATCATTTCAGGGGAGGGCTAGTGTATATAAAAGCTTTACAACCATGCAAAAATATCAATTTTGTAAAATCTTGAGAGGACACTATTTTTCAAATGTGCCAGTGTCTCTTTGATCCAAGGTTGTGTTTTGCATAACGCTAAGAATAAAATTCCACTGCAACTAATAAGGACGTATAGATTAGTTAACCACCCAGGATTTGCTAATTATTATTAGTTTTAGCTTACGAAGGCATAGTTTAATGCAACATATAGCCAGGCCCGTACGCAGGGGGGGTGCGGGGGGTGCGGCCGCACCCCCCAAATTCGACAAAAAGGGAAAAAGGTCCACTTTTTGATGAATATTTTGATAAAAAGGTCAAAAATTTAGAGAAATATTAACAAGAAAGTCCACTTTTTTGTGGTAAAATTATCAAAAAGTCTAAAAAAAGGACCATTTTAGGGGGTTAGGTCCATTTTAACAAAAAAGGTCCACTTTTTCGAAAAAAGGTCCACTTTTTCAAAGTCCCGCACCCCCCAAAATAAATCCTGCGTACGGCCCTGCATATAGCCTTGGATTATGTGGTATTCACTTCCAACCTTGATGCAGAAAGAGATACATGTGGGAATAGCTATATGCTCTTGCGAACTAAACTTGTCAGGAAGTGTTGAAACAGTACAAAGCATCTTTTCATAAGTCTCAGCTCACCCGACGATTTTCCGCGTTTTTTCCGTAATTCGGTTTCTGTCGCTCTGCGAACAAGTGAAGTAGAAACGAGATGAGGCGAGGTGGCCGAGTGGTCCGGGGGTCCCTCCACCACTAGCGAGTGCTAAATTGTGTAAACTGTGCGCACTATGATGAGATTGCGATTTATTCCGTATTGAAATACGAGTTTACACAATTTGGCACTCGACGACCCTCCCTGCAGGTAGAACACGACCTGCTCGATTTGGGCATTGGGGATTTCCAAACGGTAATTTGAGGAACTGCTACGCGCATTTACTGTGGCAGTCTGTCTCGGTTACATTACAACATCTCCTCTTAAACCTTAGTGCAATACATCTTAGTAATATCATAATTTTGGAATAAATTATTGACTTCAAAATCCGTCGGGGTTAGTGGATTAACCCCGCTGCAAAATAGTGTAATTTCCAATAACGGTCATTTTAGATTTAGATATTTGTGACCAGGCCTAGCTTTTTTCTGTGTGTAACCGTTCGATATGCGTAAGAGCGCCCTCCTACCCCGTAAGTCTTTGAAAATGACAAGCACTCGGGTTACGCTGGAAGTTGATGCCGTTTTGAATTCCCTATTGCTGTTAGGTTGGCATACCCAACCCAACCCAACCCCACCTCCCTTGGAGCGGTGTAAGGCGCTGAAACGTCGGCAGGGTATTTAACCCTAAAAGAGCCGGGCTCCTTAGACCCCTCTCACCGCCGGGGGGGGGGCTAGTATCTCGGAAACGGATTGATGAACTATCATATGTGTGGTACCAATGGATAGCTATGACCCTCCCGAGTCCATTGATACAAAAAAAAAGTACAAACATACCTTGTATGACGCCACAGTGACGTCAAACATGACGTTAGGCAAAAATACGAAAAAAATTTGGATTTTTTGGCCATGATGTGTGTCAAATTATGCGCACACATGCTCTTACTACAAATAAATCAAATAAATAAGATAAAACATAGTGTAATTGTATCCAAAAAACTGGATTTCTGATGTTCCTTGTAATTTCAATGGGAAATAGCTTTTCTGCGCACGCAGTGCGTTATTACGTAACGCCGCGTCATAACCGTAGGTCCGAGTTTGTTCAAAATGGTCTTAAATCGAGCGCAAGGCTTCAAAGAAAATGATCATGCAAATAGGTGAGATACGACAAAAAATGTTGAGGGGGACGGATTCCGCCCCCCCCCCCGGGCCTTTTAGGGTTAAGATCATACTCAAATAGTTACTATAAGGTCGGAAATTGCATAGTCACGCCGCATTAATGTAGTTTGAGTATGGAATTTCTCCTCACTCCAACCCGTTGCGTAGAATGTGCAGGTATATGCAATGGATGCTCGGCGCCTCATGGTTCGGAGAGTCATATAAAGCTGTTGGTCCCGTGTGTCAGTGGAATCAATCCTGGGCACATGAAAGAAAAGACGAAAAGAGTAGGGGATCATCAACGAAAAGAGTAGGGGATCACCCGGTGTGAAAGTAATTATAGTCCGCCGGGAGCCACAGTCCGGGCTCCATAGACGACAACGGAATAAAGCGTGAAACTAATGTTGCGTGAAGAGTCAACTGAATCGAGTACCCTATTCTTTACAATATCCATATCTCCTTTTACACCGGTACATAGGATGTCGGTGTAAGAAAATGGGAGTCCCCCATAACAGAGTGCCTTAATTAGCTTCCACGGAATAAGTGTATTTAGAGTGTATGGCAAGGCATTAAGGTAATTACATATTACGGCAACGCGTTGCTTAGCCAGCCAATAGAAATAAAACTTTGGGCAACGCGTTGCTTTCGAAGGGAGAAAAACAAAGCGTTTCTCTCATTTTCTTTATTTCTATTCGCTGGCTAAGCAACCGCAATACTTGATAACCTCAATGGCTTGCCATACGCGTGCAGAATAAACATTTACAATCAGATGAGTAGGACGGCTTGTGATATTCGACGAAACGGAACAGGCTCAGTGCACCCATTGGATTACACGGTTTATTCTGTTATCATACATTTTATAGATGATGTGACCTATGATGTCACATATTTACATTCAGGACGCCCTCTGTTGTTTTCTGGCAGGCAAAATATTACAGTCGTTCAATGACAGACCACATAAAATCTGGTCATAAATTACTTGCAGAACCTTTCTTGATCTAAATCGGTTACAATATGCAACTGGTAGCATTAGCAAGCATGCTTAATTTGAATGTTGGTATTATTTAATTTGAAACCAAAGTTAGAGCAGAAAAACGAAATTCCCTGTGCAAAGTATAGGGGCTTCTGCCTGCCAGTTTCTCTCTTACACCAACAGGGGCGCCACAAACATAAACAAATGTCACATCATCTATACTTTGACGGAATAAAGCGTGTAATCAAATGGGTGCATTGAGCCTGTTTGGTTTCGTCGAATATAATAAGCCTATAATTCGTGACACCTGTGTAAATGCTGTTTGCTGTTACGGAAGAGGTGAATGAATAATTGCTGATGGATTTTTTTTTTAATTTCCAGGTTCTTTTAGCACTTCCTTTGTTTACAAAGAGGGGAAGAAAAACGAAGCAGCCGAAAATTATAGCGATATAATTCCAAACCAATCAGAGCATGTGTACACCGGCTTGAAAACTCATGCAAGTGTTGAGCAAGAGGAGTCGATGAAACACGAAGAACATCTGTATGATAACAGACGTTCTAGCCAATCTCCTCAACCAGGTGACGAAGATCAACCCGAATACGTCGAGATTACCGATGCACCTGAGGAGCGTAATTGTGACGATGATGCCGCAACAGAGTCTGAACCAGAGTATTTCCAATTAGAGAGGGCGGCTTCAATTATTCTAGGTCCGGAACAGAAGGTAGAAGGGGAGAGAGAATATTGTACTAGTGATATAGACGACACGGATAACAACGGTTGTGAAGAGGCAAGCGATTCTATTGAGACTGGTGAATATGATACGTTGAATCGTGGTGATAACTTCGCGAACTCACAAAAATCGTCACACACTGAGAATGAGACTACTAGTGAAGACACGTATCAACATCTCAGTCAATAGCTTAGAAAAATGATAAATTCTGTAACATTTTATGAGTTTTATGTGTGAAGGATTCTGGTAAAAAGTGCATTTTGGCGGTAGATAATAATAACAATACCAATACTGACGTGGCTTTTCCAAACTGAAGAGTAGGAATATATATTTCCGCTGATCCCAAAATCAGCTTGAATAGGACTATTATTCGGTAATGTTCACTAAGTGCGTGAACTGTGCACACTTGGAGCCTGCGCAGATCACGCACTGAGTGACAGTTCGCGAACGTGAAGTGTCCAAGGGATCCAAGGGTACCAAACACTGACCTCTACACATGGATAGCGGACTGGCGCACCGTTGAATATTTTTTTTTTTTTTTTTTTTTTGAAAACTCATGCAAGTGTTGAGCAAGAGGAGTCGATGAAACACGAAGAACATCTGTATGATAACAGACGTTCTAGCCAATCTCCTCAACCAGGTGACGAAGATCAACCCGAATACGTCGAGATTACCGATGCACCTGAGGAGCGTAATTGTGACGATGATGCCGCAACAGAGTCTGAACCAGAGTATTTCCAATTAGAGAGGCCGGCTTCAATTATTCAAAGTCCGGAACAAAAGGTAGAAGGGGAGAGAGAATATTATACTAGTGATATAGACGACACGGATAACAACGGTTGTGAAGAGGCAAATGATTTTAATGGCACTGGTGAATATGATACGTTGAATCGTGGTGATAACTTCGCGAACTCACAAAAATCGTCACACACTGAGAATGGGACTACTAGTGAAGACACGTATCAACATCTCAGTCAATAGCTTAGAAAAATGAGTTTTATGAGTGAAGGATTCTGGTAAAAAGTGCATTTTGGCGGTAGATAATAATAATAACAAGAACAATACCAATACTGATTTGGCTTTTCCAAACTGAAGAGTGCCAAAATCAGCTTGATTAGGACTATTATTCGGTAATGTTCACTAAGTGCGTGAACTGTGCACACTTGGAGCCTGCGCAGATCACGCACTGAGTGACAGTTCGCGAACGTGAATTTTCCAAGGGATCCAAGGCGCACCGTTGAATAGTCGCCGATTGAAACCACAGGAAGTTGC
Organism: Ophioderma brevispina; assembly: GCA_023653785.1. Taxonomy (NCBI): domain Eukaryota; kingdom Metazoa; phylum Echinodermata; class Ophiuroidea; order Amphilepidida; family Ophiodermatidae; genus Ophioderma; species Ophioderma brevispina. Next base: position 41,990 of record JAMKCH010025849.1, read on the forward strand.
ATTTTGACCTGCACAATGTGGCTTCACTTTATTGTCAAAGTTAAAGGAATTTTGTATAACAATAGAACATCTGTGTGGAATATGTGCACCAGCAGATGTATGCATTGTTTCCCGCCATATTGCTAAAGCGAAAAGCAACTTCCTGTTGTTTCAATTGGCGACTCAGACCCGCTATCCATGTGTAGAGGTCAGTGGATGTATCAAAGGGATCCAAGGGTACCAAACCTCTTCCGAAAGTTGAATTTCGGGATTAGCAGCAATCGCCTATTGATCACGTCGCTCACGGTGATGGCGCTATAACATTCATTTATTGTAGGCCTTGGTGGACGCCTGTTTCCGGCTGCATGCGTCAATAAAACCTATCTAGCCCCCTCTGATAACAGTATAGTCCGGTATTCTTTATGAGACACCGATGGTGAATATGCTCTGCTTCTATAGTAGATTTCAAAATAAGTGAGACCTCATTAAAAGTTTTAGGTCTGTCCATTCACCGTGAGAGGTAAGAGGAAATATTTTAATGGCCACATGTAGAAAAGTTTATGGTACTCATACAATATATAGTAATGTAGCTAGTAAATAAATGTTGTCATAAAATACATTGTTTCACATCTAAGATAAGTTTCATTTGAAGTATCAGGGTGAAAACACCAGCAAATATTTCAATAAACGTTGTTATTTGAACATAACTTACATTTGACAGTACAAAATATCATTCTTTATCACAGTACTGGAGAAATAATGCATTCTTATTCAAATCAATGCACACATAACACAACAAAGTTTTTATTTTGCCATAAAAGTGGGCCAATCTTGTATAAGAGATTAGCACAAAGGGATTGTGACCATCCTATTCATTACAGACCATTGTAGAACTGAATGCATCATTTCCATTAAAGCCGATTCTGTACAGTAACTTTGTACCATGGACACAATAAGCTCAATATATTTGTGATGGCAACAAGCCTCGTCTCCACATGCCGGGGATTGAACCATCACCCCTATGGATTTGTGTATGGAGTCTCACGTATTTGAAATCTACTATAGTAAAACCATATATAACGCATCGATCCCTAACAACCGATTCAATTATTTAGTTCTTCAACCAAACAGCCCCGCAGCATGACATATACCGTATTACACGTTAACATTTAAGAAGCATTTTACGTTAACGTTTTCGTGACTTTTCGAATATTTAATATATAATTAAAATATAATTAACTTTAATTAAAAATGGGCCTTTACAGGGGATTTAAAAAAAAAAGTTGTAAAGCATGTGGTTCTAGAAAATGGGCTAATTAAAGTGCCTTCATAGAGTCGGCGGTGATCATTTCTTCCATAGATCGCTTGTCCGGTACGCCTACTTTACTCTATCCTTAACTTTGTGTAAGCGAAGTCAGGCTGCGAATCACGAAATAATTACTTGTTAAAACAATATTCCCCGGGGAAACTCGTCAAGATTAATTAGCAAATAGCTGGCAAATGTCCAACAAAAATGTTTTAACTCTATTTAAACATAGTGTGTATGATCATGATTCACCTTTGCAGTATCAATTGATTTCTTTCCAGTCCTTAGGACTTAAGTTTGTTTCAAAATACAATGTTACAGAGTGACCTGTTACTCAACGCGATATAAAATACCCTTGTTTGATTATGGGTTTGGTTTCACTTTTAATTTGCATTAATCATACACCATCATTTTAGAATTAAATTCTGATCAGAGATGTCGAAATTTATTTTTTTGTGTACTTAAAAAGAGTCAACTAGAACTAAAGATAGTACCTAAAAATGCACAAATTCCTTTTTTTTTTTTTTTTTTTTTTTTTTCCGAAATCTTGAGATGAATCGGATTTTTCGTTTTGATGCAGTAAACATTTAGGTGTAGTATAACTGTGCCAAAGGATACTGTATAACCAAAATTCCGTCCGGATTTTATAACAAAGTTGTGATTTTCTATATGAAGGAATTCGATTTAAGCTTACATATATCATCACAGTGATTATATATGGACAAGCATTATGTACATGCAAAAAACACGATTTTTTTTTGGAATTGAGGGCGGCCCTCCTCGGCATCTTCTGAGTCGGCCTTTAAAAATTTGTAGTTGTTGTTTCAGTCCTTCCTTCCTGTGTGCGTGTCGTTTCATGACGTTTACCAAATGTGATTCAGATGCCAAGCAAATACCCTGCTTCAAAACTAAATATTTTTCTCATTTCCATAGCTATTCAATATCGTTTGTTGAAGCTTTTTTACAATGATTTAGCAACTTGAACAAATATAAGTTATTGAACTTTCACTGTTTAAGCCATTCGCCAAGACAAAGAAAATATGTCTCAAGTCAACGATTTGCTACCACATACACCAAACACCCCCTACACACACACCACCACACGCACACACCCCCCGCACCCACACACACCCCACACACACAAACATGTGGGCGCAGCACAGGCACACTGTATAGATTGTATTTAAGCCGTTTTTAATAATTTTATACGTAGTTTTTTCATTTTAATGTACTTTTATATATTGAATAAACTCTTAATGTAATATGTTATTTTGCCCGTTTCGTTGCTTGTACTTTTGTGTTTAAAAACCTTACAATTGTGAGGTCGAGCACCAATATTTACGTGTCACATGTCCATATTCCTCTCGCTTCGCGCGCGTAATTGCATAAAGGACCGAAGTTCCATCACCCCCCCACCCCCCCCCCCCCCCCCACCCCCGACCAGCTCTCGGCTGCCCTGCCCTTTTTGTTTTAACAGGGTGACCCAAAGGTTATACTTGCCCAAATTTCTTTATGATAGTTAAGTCTCAGCGTGTTTGGTGAAATAACCCTTAAATGCATCTGGTATTTGCCAGTATTATATTTCTCATTGTCGTTGGTAGTATCATAAACACATTCAAATATTAAACGAAAATATCTTATTGAGTAACTTCTGTATATTGTTCACACACTTTTTTTTAAGTTAGAGTATTTTATCTAACTATTTTTATAAGTGTTTCCCCATGCGAATATGATTTAATTTAACAATATCAAAAAGGAAAAAAATAATGCATTAAAGGTCCATGGCCGGTCGCTTAATGCCGTCGTCCCCAGAAGCCCAGATTTTCCGTCAGTGGTCAACCTTTTGGTTATCAGAGAAAGCTACTAGTTTCTCATTTACCCTTTACAATCTTAGGGCCAAAGGATGTTTGGTTTGGATTAATGAGCGAAATGTACCCCATTTTGGTCGACCAATATACCTTTACACATACTCTATGGGGCTTACGAAATCACGTTTTTTCTCTCACATGAAAACGCATTGAACTATCGGCGGAAACTTTAACAGGTGGTTTTTTTTGGTGAGGCCAATCTACAAGATGAAAACTTCATATCCTTAATTCGGGCCATCCCCCTTTAAAGGTATATGTCATGATTCTGAAATATTTTGGAAAATTGGTATGGATGGAAACTTAAGACACTATCAGTGATTTGAAAATATTTGAAATTTTAAGGACTAGCTTCAAAGTGAAGAGAAGTCTGTAGAATTCTCATAATTACCTTTCCAGCTGTAGAATTGAAAGACAAGAAGAAAACGGCAGTGTTCAAGATCGATTCTCCATTAAGTTACATGTTGTAGTAAGTGTCCGTTCGACAGTAATGACTAAAATCCGATTCTGCCTTATTAGGTGGCTTCTGGTCTTCATTTGCAGGGTATGTTAGGATACTAGTTAGCTGTTAAGCTCTCTATATATCACTGAATTGTGCACTTTGTGATAAAATTACCATTTTCCACGTTGAGCATGGCTAAGACTAACATTTTTCAGATTGTGCCCAATCTCTGGATGCCCAGGTTTGCCAGGAGAGGTCCGCTTTCAAAATGGCTACCAAAATCCATAATATCATACATAAAGGGATCTCTTTCCACATTTTGAGCTGAAACCTGTTTGATTGGTGATATTTGCATATTTCATGATCATTTGACCCGTCTGAATAAGCAAAATGATTATACCTCCTGTGCAAAAAAACCCCTACTTGACGGATGTAGTAAACGCCTCTAACATTCCAATCATGCGTTCCTTATCAAATCTGAGCACTACTGATTTCTGTCAACATTTACTGAAATGAATGTAAACTAACACATTTTTCTGTATTACCAAGACCTTTCAGCCTTGGATCTTTTGTTTTTGTATCGACCAAGGAATTCTAAGGAACAGAGTGTTTTTTGAAAACTGATAATCACTGAAGGCAAAGCATTGCATCTTATTCAAATGGAAACATTCTACAATCCTCAAAGAAAAGCCTACACAGGCACAATAGTAATGGTCTTTTTTGCACTGGAGTAATCTTTGAGGGCACTTTTAAAAATGAGAGCCAATGCTTTACTTTATATTATACCTGCGTATTAATTTAACATATTTAAGAGAGTTGCTGTCATCTCCACAACATATTTAGAAGTTCTGTTTCATTGAATTGATAGCCATGTCAGAGAAGCTCGCCATACATCTGTCCCAAAAAATGTTTAATACTCTGGACAAGGCATTTTTGATAACAAACAAAGTACGGCATGTGCCCCCTCTTTGTTTTAAATACTTTGAAGCTTATAAGTGAGGCTTTATATTTGGCCATTATATTCCATATCCAACAAATAGATCTTGCTGTGTTTTCTCTTAAAGAAAGTCTTTCACCCAGTAGCGTAACAGGGGGAACAGGGGGAGGCACATTGCATTAAGTATCTGAATGTTTGTTAATTTAGTTTGAGTCTAGCATTCTGTGTACCTTTGAGCAATTTGATAAGGCTATTGATGAAAGTGAACTTACTGATTAATTTGAAAAACACAAAACCAGTAGTGCTTATTACAAAGACAATGTTCACATTTTATTGACAATAAATGAAAGTTAACAACGGTTGTCAGTTAATAGCCCATCAATAATTATTAAATAACTCAATTTGGCGTATAAAACAAAAAACACACTCTGTTTTCCGCAATAAAGTACCAAATGCAAATCGGACCACTCCGAATTTGCGCTCTCCTTTTGACGAAGCATATCTTTTGTTCTCAAAAATGAAATGAAATCACGGCAAATAAAAACTTATTTATTTGGCTTTAATCTAACATACCAAACAAAAACCCTGAGCACTTTAAGATTTTTACAAATGGTTGTTCCGAGTGTAACATTTTTTGGGACAGCCTGTATATCCCCTTCTTGAATATGACACCTAATGGGGGATATATCTCAGGTGAAAACAGACAATCCTTCGTTTTTGCAAGACCTCGCTCCATTTGCCAGGTAATAGAGGGGCATTTGGTGAGATAAGCTGAATGGTGTTCATCTCTATACTAACAGTTGTCTGTCAGTCAGCCCATTCCACTTTTGGCCTTGAAGTCAGGCACCTCTGTGGTATACATAGATAATTCTGAAAACGGCTGTAAAGATATAGCAATAGATGAGAAATATGCCCTATCAAACTCAAAATTGCTCTTTCGCCACAGACGCCAAATTGCTGCAATTACCGCACTGTGGAGGATGCATACAAGCAGGTGCCCATGGACCTCAAGAGTATGTTGCTCCATACGTCATAGTCAGATCACCACTCATCAGTGATTGTGTCATTGGTGCGACCACTTGCTTACCACCATCCAGAATCCCAAGCCGTGACTAATATTCATCAATAGTGATAACCTGCTGTGAAAAAGTTGCCCTACCAGCATTGGACAGAGCAGTTCCAGAAAATTCACCCTTTGAACAGATAGCTCTGAATTGTTGATCATTGACTGGCCTAACCCGTTTTAGAATACTTTGTCCTTCTCCATTAACTTTTGTCATTTCATAAAGTATGTATTGTTCACTTTCAGCAATAAAAAAAGGAAAAAGATGTCGAAACCCTTTTCTCTTGCACCTCTGGGCTACCAGTGAGCAATAAAGTCTCAGTTGGTAGGACTATGAAATCATTCCTTTCAAGGGAGGCAGTGGTGTCTTGATTTCAGGTGATCTCTGTTGATGACTTGATGGTGGATGGGATTTAATTTGCCCCCTCTAAGCTTCCATGCATAGGTTCAATGACTGCTTGTCTCTAGATTATAGGTAGGTATGCCTCACAGCACTAAGAGGAAGCCCAACTGGTTTAGGCAACCACTAATAGATCACGATGTCTTGCAAAGACTCACGTCAAACAATTTAGGGTTCTGTGTTGGTAATTCCTGGCATACACTGTTGGATAGTTGATTCACTTGCTGCATACATTCTCCTTTCATCAACACCTAATGACCTTGTCAAGCTTTACTCCCAGCAGTATAAATTGACATCAAGTTTACGTTGTTGACATATACATCTAGCTCGCGCCTAGCTTCCCTGTTGTTTAATGAGGCTGTTGATACCTTTAATTTGCTCAACTATATGTGCCACTGTTCTTGGTACTTATTGCCTTGCTGTAAGAAGGCTTTTGATATACTTTTCGCTCGGTGTTTTTTCATCATAGTGAGATCATCTACATAACCATTTTCCTTGAAATTGTAATCTGAAGATCATTATGAACAAAATGAACAATACTGAAGCTTGGAGAGATCCTTGGAACACCATTTCTTGGGTCTACTTCGTGGTCCTCGCTGGTCCTGTGGACGAAGTTGACCTTGACCAGCTATCAATGTAGCGTGTCAGGCATGATCCTGTAACAGTAAGTTTTGATTGCCAGGCCTCGATGCCATACGGTGTCATATGCAGTGGATGGTAAATGTCCAACAAGGACAACCCAATTAAGACCTGCCATTGGTTTAACACCTAAAGTGAAATCTTGACGAAAATATCTGAAATTTGTTTATATTGTCAAAGAATTTTGTCTTATTCCAAAACCGGTTCGAGCGATGAATCAATTAATAACGGAGAGTAGTATGCGAGTCATGGGAATAACCATGGTTTGCAACTCCGTATTGCTGTAAATTTAATTGGATATTTTTGGTGAGTTCTTATTGAATGAGGCTTGCCCGCCATGGATTCACAATAACACAAGAAAATCCAGAAAAGTCCCAGCTGTCACACTTAATGATTTGGACATTTTTCCCTCCTTATGTACCAAATGCATCCTGCTCAGCAAATACTCTGGAGGGTAGAAACAGACTGCACTAAGATGGGGCCTTTGCCTGAATGCCAAAGACAGAGGTAATGACATGCAATAGACCTGAACATGAGGCACTGAGAACCGCTACAGGGGCAGTTCTGAAGAGGTCGATGACTTCAAATACCATTGGATCATTGGTAGAATCCACAGAAGCCGATATAAAATCAGGAATCATTTGCAGAAAAGCCATAACAAGATGAAACGCACAATATGGAAATCCCATATGTCCCCTGAAGTAAATTGAGCTTCTTCACAGAGCAACTGTAGAATCAGTCTTACTGTATGGGTGCGAATCACGGTCATTACCCCATTTCTGGAGAGGTCTCTCAATGGCTGTTCACACCAGAGCTGAGGACAGTGCTTAACATCAACTGGAGACACGGCTTCAAACTGGTCTTTATGGTGAAATACCTAAGGTTGGAGACAAGGTTGCAACAAGAAAAATGCAGATCGCAGGCCACTGTTACCGCCATCCTGAGCTGTGTACCCGTTCTCTGGAACTACCCTGGACATATGGACAAGGGGCGGATAACGAAACCTATTAGACATCCTGAAAATGGACGCAGGAGTGGTAAGACACAAATGAGCTTGCGATATGCATGCAGGATAGTATAGCCTGGATGGTCCGTGCTAGATTCCGTGCTGAGTCCGACTTAGAGTAGTAGTATAGTTGCCGCCATCGGCTGCAAGGACAGTGCCACCTTCTCATTTGCCTCCAATCAGTCCTTGCTGCTCTGTGTAGGTAAAGTCGCCTGGTCTATGATTGATCGGCCAATGACCCGAATCTCCGGTTCATACGGTAGCTAGGATCAATGCTGCCCAGCATGTCAGTAAAAAGGAGAGCCTTTCCCAGTGGCGGATTTAAGGAAAAGGTCCCCTGTCACACTTAGGGTGGGGCCCTTTAACGATCGCGAAGCGACGCAATGTCCGCCTTTAGTGTGCGACTATGGGGTGTCTGAGGGCCCTGAGAGCACTATTTTAGGGGGGCCCTGTCAACAGCTTGCTGACACTGCGGACTCTTAATCCGCCACTGCTTTCACGCTTCCTTCTGCAAAAAAATGCCCTAATCCTGAACTAACATTCTGAAATTAACTTTTACTGATGTCATGAACCTATATAAAGAAGAATCTAAACACAGGAATACCTCTTGTAGCCATTTAATACCAACAGCACTGCCTAGTCATAATTGAGATGTAACAGCCTTAAGAATACGTTTCCATTTTATGTTGCTTGTTCGTTGCGCTTAAACAGAAATGACCACTATGAAATTACACCCCTAAACACTGACTTGTAGGCCTAGGGGATAAATGGGTACCTACAGAAATGGAAACCTATCATCCTGTGCATAAGTTCCCTTTGATGCAAGGACCCCTTTTTATACTGCAATTTTTCTGGTGGTGATGACTTCTTAGATGGTTTCCAGGTGGTGTAACGACCGGGGGCAGGGGGGGGGGGGAGTGGCTGTGGTTCGAAAAAGGGGAGATTGTGGCCAAAATATTTATTTTTATCACGCTTTCGGCAATTTCGTCAAGCATTTTTGTCAGTTCAGAGCATATCTAGCATAAGGCGGGACGACTTAGTAATTTTGCACCTTCTGGACACTGCCTCTGTACGTCACTGGATGGTTTTATTTGTCCCCCTAGCAAAGATGGGGATTGATGCATCCATGGCATATGAAGTCATGGTCGGGATGTGAAAAATACCATTTGGGACAATCTTTTTATCGAATCTAGTTTGCACTCACAGCGCCCACTTCCTCTGGCTTAATATTGGGTGAAGTATGGCGGCCATTTTGAATACCCCTCTTATGATGTGTAGTGAAACTGAAACATTACCAGATCGAGCAGATTGTATAAAATACAATCAATATCATATGAAACTGTCATCTTTTAAGGTGTACTTTGCGTTTTAGGGCTATTTTGGGGGCCATTTTGAAACGCCCCTCCAGGCCATATTCGGAGAGGTACAACTGGGCACATATCCAATTATTGCTATGGCAAGCTTATCTCTGTGGAACATTTCATGCTTTTATCACAAGTGCACAATCCATCGGCTAACAGCTGTACTAACCTGTAAACTTGTTACGTACATGCTAAAATCTGATTTTGAATTATTTTTCGATTGCTTGATTTAGCAAATCACTGATAGTGGCTTTAAGTACCGTGATACAATAAATCAAAATAAGTTGAAAATGCCCCACATTTGTTGAGTATTTTGCCCTTTAATTTTCCGCCCAAGAGCTTACTCGAAACGATTCCGACAAATCCACATCGCAGGCAAATGGTGACTCAAATGATGACCATCCATAATTTAGTCCGTTGTGACATACATATCGCAGTGTTGCCACTTAATATATAAAAACACAACGAACGAAACAAATATGTCATTCTGTAAATTATTTTTTCTAATTTTATTATTACTTTCATTAATCATCAATATTACAGTGTCCGCAATAACAATTCGAGTCAACACATGTTTTGGTCTCACCCTTGACGTCCGAGGAGAGCAAAATTGGCGCTTTTGATCAATGAAGGCGTGGCGAAAAATCCTCCCGTTTTCTTCGTATGTCCAAAAAAGCAAAATAGAATGGCCTTCTATTTTGTTAATTTTACATCAAATTGTATTATTTTTCGGGAATTCGTGATGTATGTACATATATTTATTAATGTAAGTCAAACTGAGCTTGACAAAAATCGTGAAAGACGTTCGAGGCATGTATGTAAGTTGTTTTAGTACAGCAATGTTTATGATATACATTGTGAGGTCAGAACACCAATCAAATATAAATTATTTCCAAGTCAAGATTTTCGTCAGTTGTACCATCCCCAAATTAATATTAAAATGATGTGTTCTCGTTTTATTTTACTCTTAGTTGGATTTTGCAGATATGTATGTACAGTACTATATCATATAACTTCGTTTTGCTTAACATTAAACTATGTAGCTATTTGCTCTATATTATTTACTTCCATCTACTTCTCCTCAAGTTTGTGGCTCGGAAAACAATATAGGGGAATCATTCCGCAAATAAAAAATTCTAATAAGGGTGATTTTTCGTCAATAGTATTATCGTTGAAATACTATGAATAACAGATGGCCTAATATAGAGCCTTGTGGGAAAATGCACATGTTAATATTTTTAAGGTTGGACCTATGCGAATGTAGTACACGTATGTTTTTTCAATTATTCAAGTAATGTTTAACCATTGCCCGTTGCACCTATACAAACCTTTAATATCAAGAACATTAATGAAACTAGATAGTATGCGTGGGGTCATGGTGTCAAAGGCTTTGGGACACGTCCCAAAAACCTTCCATATGTGGAACTCCTTTGTTCAACGGCATAAAAAAATTTGTTCTACTAATTCTATTGTCGAATTGTAACGTAGTATTGGTTGAAGACAAAACCCAAACTGCTTTGATTGAGAATATATGTTTCAGCCTGTGTGCATTAATCGGTTAAAATAATTTTTCCAGGATTATAGAAAAAACATGGTGATATCGAGACTGGTCGGTAGGTAATTCGAGACAGATATTTCTGATCTTTCTTATTTTAGGTACTACCTTTGAAACTGGAAAGGTCCCTAGAACAAAAAAGGTTGACCACCTTTAAAAGCTTAGACCTGGTCTAAGTCATAATTAGTTGTGTCCAAACTTGATAGTTATTCACACTTTCTTAATAAAAGTAACTAAGCAAAGAAAGATTAAAAAAGGCAAGTTTCAAAATAAATACAAAAAACCGCATGTCCGTGTGAAAGGAAAATGTATTTCGGTGGGAGAAAAATTATACACTTAGACCAGGTCGAACTTTAGACCTGGTCTAAACTTTTTGTGCATAGGACCTAAGACATTTGATAGTGGGTAAATGAAAATCACGTGGTCAGTGATACAGCAATTAATTGATTACTCTTTTAGACTAAAAAATGACCATGTCATTCATTGTCCAATTACTTTATTTGATTGTTTGTTGACTATTTTAACATTTTCTACAAATAAATGGAAATTCAGAAATGTTTGGTGATAGGGGTGGAAAGGGTGACAGCAATTTTGACAATGTGAGTTTGCATCGTACGTAATTTCCAAGGGTTTAATTTAATTAGGACCTTGGTAAAAAACAACTCAGGAGTAAGCATTGAAACTAAAGACGTTTTAGTTTTAATTTTCCGGCCTCCG
>JAMKCH010025850.1:0-34465 GCA_023653785.1 Ophioderma brevispina
AAACACTTTAACTTATGGCTTAAGAACCCTAGCTACTTTATGTGGTTTATAATAAAGGTTAGGTAACTTTGAACATATCGTATTTTAAAAAACTTATCAGATCTGAATCATGAAAACAGAGATGGGATGAAAGTGCCTCTGGTCTATGTTAAATGTTTTGTGATCTACAGCCTCGTTCTTCAATTACCTACAAAAATAGAATTTTTTTATATCATCAGAAAGTACAGTGTGTTAATCTCAAATGCAGATCTATGTGTACTCTAGAAGAATTTCATAATTTTGTATTCTCTGTCTGTGTTATGGACAAATTACAACAAACATAGCTCATTACACTTAGCTTTTTGAGAGTAATTCTATCAGAATAACTCAATGTTGTTTTGATTGGGATGTATTGCCCTGCACTCACTCCATACCTTTTGATGCTTCCTGTAGGCCTACATCACCATTGGAATTTAATGGCTTTTAAAAACAAGATTTGACTCAAGATTAATTAATTCAATTGATGTTACAATTTTCAGCTAAAATACAGTTACAGTAATGTCATTGATGCATGGTATTCAAAGGATGCAGAAACTGACATTTGACCAGAGATTGTATTTTCACATTTTGGTAACCATGACATAATACACAATACCAGTAATTTTACAATGTACCTGGCAGATGTTTAGCTCTGTCTCTATTCAAATAATGAAAACCTACAGTGTTTTCACTGTCATTGATTTCATTAATTGAAAGAGTTCTGCAAGGATGAGCAGTTATATACGTAAACATCTGGACATTCAAATTGTGCTCAAATGATGTGAGGTAATTAACCATTCAAAATGTGAAACTTGTTAGTGCTTAATTTACAATGACAATTTTTTTTAAGTCATTATGCTTAATTTGTGTTTGTAGCATATGCTTGGATTTGTATGTTAGGATTTGTAGCATATTCATACATTTTGTACTTAATGGCAAATATTACGTAATCTGTGTTTACACTAGAGAAAAGTGTTAATTGAATTTGACATTTATGAATTTAATACGACTAAGGCTTAGCATGTTATTAGCATGTGGAAGAATATTACCGTACTGACCCGAGTATAGTCCCATGCTCGATTATAATCCCACCCCCAGTTTTGAAAGAATCTGAAGAATTGTAGAAAATCCTGTTATAATCCCACCATAAGTTTTTTGCTGGAGGCAATAGATTACATGCATTTTTTTGTTACAATTTTCTTCTTGTGATTTTCTTTACAAAATTAAGTAGGTTAATGCTGTAGGTTATTTACAGGTCTTTGTTGATCACACGCCTCATTTAAAGAGCTAGCACAAAGCAATATGATGTTGGTATCAAATTGAAGCGCATGGCATCCAGAATTAAATTATAACATAATCTAGTGTTAAAAATGCAGTCACAAAGAGATATAAACGAAAAAAAGAGGCCGCCCAAAATGCGCCCAATGACAATCCCTTTCCTCCTTGCCAATTAAGAGTGACGTCACAGCCTGAACACCAAAACTGGACCTCACATTATCTAGAAACAGGTTTCACGCTGGACAAGTGCGGGCCTGTTGTTGTTTTAAGTGTTATCCATTAATTGTCGGTATTATTGTATTTATGTCCAAAAACAGGGTGTAGTTGCAACTGTAGTTGCAACTCATGGTTATATCACTCGGTAAAAGTGGAAAATAAATAAAATAAAAACATATAATTAAAAAAAAAAATGCTGTTTAGGGAAATCTGGGTTTTTTAATATCGAACGCGTAAGTATAATTCATTCAATCCCGGCAATGTAGTGTTTTAAATTTTATATTTTTGTTGAGAGATGTATATCGCTAAAGGTTGTTTCATTTCGTTCAAGGAAAATTATAAAGATTTGAAACAGCGAGTATTTAATTTTCCCTCCAACCACGTCTTTCTTCTGCATAATTTTTTCATGATATTTAGATTTCCATGGCATCCTTAGGAAAACTTTCGAGGCTATACTAGAAACCACGCTTCATGTTTGTTTCTCTTCTTGTTTTGGTTCTTCATGTAATATATCGTGCGAAATCGAATTTAAATCCCAACCAGTCAGCTGTTTTTTAAAAAACAATGTAGGAAAATTCTGTAGAATTGTTAAGAAAGGGAAAAACACAAAATGGAATGTTACGATCGCCATGGTTAAAATAGAAGTTGCAGCTGTTTACCGGCTTTACACATGGCGTGCACGTTGTTGGACACGATAACTTGAAAAAGGGGTGATTACATCACCTTTACTTCAGATGCACAAATGAGCGACGAAGAAAACGTCTCATTTTCTTGCCGTTTTGGTATCCTTGTGGACTTGAAAAAATGAAAAAGCACATAACGTAGCACATGTGCAAAATGAAGAACAGAAAGAGGTAGTATTAAGGCCGTATAAACGAAGACCGAAAACAAATTCACTTCCAAATCGACGGTTTGCTTAGACTCGCTTCTGTAAACGGCCCGACCACATCATCTCTATGAACACAGAATGCGAGTTTCGGCGAGCACAATTACGGCGTTATCATGCTCTCTTAAAAGTTTTCCCTCTTTCGTCAAACATAAATAGTAAGTTTGAAGTATTCTTGTCCCGCCAATGATGTTGGCAAGGGGGACTGAGAATGCTCCTCCCCCTCCCCCCCCCTGTGGCGTGTGTGTGTGGTCCCTCGCGATATATTTGGAACTAAAGCAAGTGTGGGTGCCCATCTTCGCAAATAGATGTATCGGGAGTACGCGTTGGGTGGGATACAAAGTGGGTATGTGGCATGGGTCAAAGGTCAAATGTGGTCAAAAATAGGGTCAATATGGGCAAAAATAGGGCTAAATCGCTATAATAAACGTCAACACGATATCTTTTGATTGGAGCAAGTATGGGTGTCCATCTTCGCACCATAGAGGTCACTCAAGTAAGGCTGCGGATGAGTTCGGAGAAGGGTCATGTGGCATTGGTCAAAGGTCAAATGGGGTCAAAAATAGGCAAATGGAGTTAAATTCTATAAAACCTTACTGTGTTGTAGGCTGATGAAACTTGGGGGTGTGGTCAACATTCAGTGTCAACAATTTTGAGGTCATTTCAAGGTCATCTGAGGTCATCCAAGGTCAAATCACTTAACATGTGGTAGGAGGATGAAAATTGGTGGGTGTGGTCAACATTCAGTACCAAAAATTTTGAAGGTCATTTCAAGGTCATCTGAGGTCATCCAAGGTCAAATCACTTAACATGTGGTAGGAGGATGAAAATTGGTGGGTGTGGTCAACATTCAGTACCAAAATTTGGAAGGTCATCCGAGGTCATCAAGGTCAATCACTTAACATGTGGTAGGAGGATGAAAATTGGTGGGTGTGGTCAACATTCAGTACCAAAAATTGTTTAAGGTCATTTCAAGGTCATCTGAGGTCATCCAAGGTCAAATCACTTAACATGTGGTTGGAGGGTAAACATTGGTGGGTGTGATAAACATTCCGGGCCAAACTGTTGAAGGTCATGTGAAGGTCATGAGGGGTCATCCAAGGTCAAATCACTAAACATGTGGTAGGAGGATGAAAATTGGTGGGTGTGGTCAACATTCAGTACCAAAAATTTTGAAGGTCATTTCAAGGTCATGTGGGGTCATCCAAGGTCAAATCACTTAACATGTGGTAGGAGGATGAAAATTGGTGGGTGTGGTCAACATTCAGTACCAAAAATTTTGAAGGTCATTTCAAGGTCATGTGGGGTCATCCAAGGTCAAATCACTTAACATGTGGTAGGAGGATGAAAATTGGTGGGTGTGGTCAACATTCAGTACCAAAAATTGTTTAAGGTCATTTCAAGGTCATCTGAGGTCATCCAGGTCAAATCACTTAACATGTGGTAGGAGGATGGAAAATTGTTGGGTGTGATCAACATTCCATGCTTTAACTTTTGAAGGTCATGTGAAGGTCATGAGGGGTCATCCAAGGTCAAATCACTAAACATGTGGTAGGAGGATGGAAATTGGTGGGGTGTGGTCAACATTCAGTACCAAAAATTTTGAAGGTCATTTCAAGGTCATGTGGGGTCATCCAAGGTCAAATCACTTAACATGTGGTATGATGGTGAAACTTGGTGGGTGTGGTCAACATTCATTGCTGACACTTGGAAGGTCATTTGAATGTCATGTGGGGTCATCTGAGGTCAAATCACTTAACATGTGGTAGGAGGATGAAAATTGGTGGGCCATCACAATCTTCCCTGAGATCTTACAATGGGGCTTCGGTTATTTAGCACGCACTGGCGGGGTACCTTGGGTTTCGAGAACGCCTTGTTAAAAACTTCTCTTGATTCTAACGATGAAATGTATCAATGTGTACTTTGGAAATGCCAAAAATGGTCTTTGTACAGGTAAAAGCCCACGCCAGCACGCGATTGTCCGGGCGATGTGTAATGATGAGCCGTGAGCTCTGCCACATCAACCCCGGGCGATACCCGTGTTGATGCGCCGCATTGGGCTACATAACACTTATACGTACTCGCACCCGTTTTCTCTCGCTGTTTCAGTGAATACTAGTGCAAGTTTGAGCAATTTGTGGGCGCCACAAAATAAACACCTTTTACACCACAATTATCGTATTTTATTTGTTATAAGAAAAATAAATCAGTATGTTTCCCCCACCCCCCAGGACAATCCAAGTTTGTCAACCGGTTTTCATTAGCAGGTTCCCGAGCATCGTGAGTACCATCTTGGTCTGCTCTTGGCCGCGCCCGAGGCTCAAATAGAAAGGGCAAATTCCCACGAACACAAAATCTCTGGGCTTATCATCTAAATCAAATTCTTCAGATGATTCAGAAGAATTCTCGTTATCTGAAGGTGGATATTCCTCTTCCTCATCAGAAGGGGGACATTTTCGTTTTGCTCAGCCATTGCGATAGATTAATACTTTCACGTGTAATTCTATATACTGAATGGCCCCTCATCGTTTGCTCAATCCTCCAGTGCCAATGACCGTTCAGCCACGGTGTTTCAGGCCTTGACGTCATCCAACTATGCGCCCAATTCTTGACCCCTCACAAGGTCGCCGTCAAATACGCTGTTTTGGTAGTGAAGTTTTTACTTATCATGTAGCTTTTTTTCAGGTTATACGATCGGAATAGGCAAAAAGGCCTTAGTTTATTTGTTGGGATATATATTAATTTTATTAAATTACCCCATAGGTTATATTTTGCAAATGGTGCTACTCTTTACACTTCGAAAATATTTGGGTAATAAGTTAATGTCCCTGAAAGGCCGACTGTTGAGTTCGTGGTTGTTCATGTTAAGGGTGAGACCATTATAAATCCCACCCCCTAAATTCAAGCTAATTTCAGGTTAAAAATAGGTGGGACTATACTAGGGTCAGTACAGTAATATATTCAATTCTCAGCTTGGTCATATTAATCTTAAAGCAATAATCTTTGATTTGTGGAGGAATATGACAAAAACAAAGGTTCTGTTCTCTGATTGTGCTCTAAAAGAAAAATTCACCTAAATTCCACCAACTTCACATTTAATTTAAGACTAGAATTTGTGGTTCTCGGCTTGCGTGCTCACTATATTAAAGAATATAAGCGGTGGTCCGCCAGACTATTTCACCTCGATCTCAATGCCCTATTGACCTTGGGCATGTGACCTTTGACCTCATCAACTTATGCGGGATCGATGACACGATTTTGGTTCCAATTGAGGTGATTGAAAAAAAGTTAACAAAACACTTATTTCAACTCGACCTCACATGACCTTTGACCTTGGTACATGACCTTTGACCTCATCAACATATGAGGGATACCGTGTTGCACCTACATGTATGACCATTCAAGTCTGGTTTCAATTGAAATTCAACTTTTTAATAGGTGAATTTTAAAAAAAACATACATACACCAGACCTCCACACACACATACACACACACAACGGATGCTAAGTGGCCCTCGCAGCTATGCTGGTTGCCCACAAAAAAAAAAATAAGGTTGATAGAGGAACGTACTCCCCATGTTTTAATCCGAAATCCCACTTGCTTTTGTGGTATGGATAGTGAAGCACGGTAGCACCTGGAATCCTAATGTGGAATTGTACAGAAATCATATTTACCCATGACCTATTATTTCAATTGTAAATTCCCCATGTAAAAAGTGAAGGGGAAAATAGATGAAATTGCGTTGGATAAACAAGAAAATAAATGAAATAAAACCTGAAATCCCACACTCCATTGCAAACACAATGGTAGGAGATTCATATTTTGTTTTGAGGCCGGAGTAAACAATGAACGTAACCAAGCATGACGGCCCTTTGATGGTTGACTTCGCTGTTATCATAGGTATTATTAATTAACCCCAGTCTTGATTATGCTATAGCGTAAGTAACATATTCTTAGCATACTGAATGCCCCCTAAAGCTCAAAGCATGTCTCCTGCCTTTTTATTCTAGGTTAGCAAGCAAGCACTGCAAGCAGTTTTCAACTAGCTTCAACTAGGGTTTCTTAATTTTTTATCCATGGAAACCAATGGTCAAGGTAAAGTGGGGCTAACGTTGTTGCCCTTTTGTGCTGTGCTTACATCTTAAATTTCTGTTGGCAACACTACAAGATTCCATGGTCGATTGAACATTATTGATCTCGCTAGGTCTTTGACCATCAAGGCACTTTGGAGAAGTGGATACATTCTGAAATGGCAGTCAAGAAAAAATCAATAAGATAAATTAGTTGATGTATTCTGAAATGGCCAGTAAAGAAAGAAAATCAATGGTACAATTTACATTTTTACTCTTATTAGAATTACCGATCTTCTAGATTATTTTCCTGCAGGATTTGTAGGATTTGAAAATGGATTATAATACTAAAATTGATGAATTTGTTAGATTTATCTCAATGTAAGCATGCTACATTGGGGGTTAGCATTGACTGTATTAAAATGGGGCTTGTATTTGCTGCATGTAGTTCAAAATGCATTATATTTAAAATGAAATTCGCAACAATGGAAACGATTCAACCATTTTATTACAAGTTCAAAAACCTGTTATCAATTCAAGCGGTCAAAATTAACAGCTTGCTGTCACAACAGTAGTGAATGTGCAGTGGACTAATTTGATCAGGAGCATGGTGCAAATAATATTACAAAAATAGAGGGTCATGGAACTGAATTCTTTTTAGAGCAAATAAGAGACACTCTTATAAAAACAAGAGTAATAACATAATTTAATACCATACACCAAGGAGGTATTAAAGTAAGAAATGAAGCCTTGCTGAATTTGTTTTCATAAAGTCTAACCTGGTGTAACTAAATCTTGATACATCTGAACTTGGGATTGTCTGCTCACTTCATAATTTAATCAAACTTGCAATATGAAGATAGAATGACTGCAATTCTAGGATTTGGGTAAACTTACAGTCCAAATATGAAATAAAACTGAATTTTCTTTACTAGCTAGTGGCATGGGCTTTAGGGGTGGGATTATAATGGGATCTCCATCCTAACATAAAATACACAAGCATCAAAATGTCAGCCTTTTCAGATATACTTATTGCATATATATTCAAGTGTCAAATGAGGTGTGTGATCAACAAAGACCTGTAAATAAACTAAAGCTTAGACCTTAACAAGAAACTACCAAACGGTAATGATTGTAACAAAAAAAATTGCACACAATCTATTGATTTTCAGCAAAGAACTTTTGGTGGAATAATAGGATCTTCTACTATACTTCAGATTCTTTCAAAACTGGGGTGAGATTATAATTAAATGTGGGACTATACTTTGGTCAGTACGGTTTTAGTAGAACTGGGATTTCTGGGTAGTTTGGTGCCCAGAAACCTGACATAATTTTCCAGTGGCTAATCAGGTAACAAAAAAATTTGCCAGACAATTGTTATATTATAACATGAAGATGAGGTGTGAATAAAATAATGTTTAACTGTCTAACTGTCTATATTATAACAATTAAGTTGTTTTTCTTTCTAGCAAGCTGTTCCAGCTGAGCTCTCTTTATGCATTTAAATATATGGACCTATGTATTTCTCATTTACAATATCACATTTAATAAAGCTCCTTGATGTAATTGTGCAATGTGCTTGGTCTATCCCCCAGAACAAACTATTATTACCCAAAATCTTTCAAGTTGAAAGGAAAAATCTTTGACCAAAATAATGAACCTTTATAGACTGATGTAATTTTTTAATTTTTCCTTTTTCGAAATTTGTTTTAGTTGTAAACATTGAGAAACATTTATATGGTTTAATGCATGCTAAGGGTTCATGCCTCTATGAATAAGAATGTGTCTCAACAAGTCCCTTTAATCTGTCTGGCACACTGCATCTTTTCATTGATACTCGGTGAGCCTATTCATCTAAAATTGTATTACCTCAATAATTAAGAAGATTCTAAGTATCACAATGATAAGCACAATAGCTGTCCAATGGAGATAAACAATCTGACTCCTTTCATAACATCTTGAATAGGGCTTATGTTTATGAGTCAGGATTTATTACTGGTGACTCCATCTTAAACTATAGAAGATGAAAGTGTCCTTTTGTTTTCCAAATTGAAGTTGTCACCACACCTCTGTGTGTGGGCAAAGGTAAATATCCTCTCAATTGATAAACTTCTAGTGTGTCTTTGTGTCAGTTTATTGCTGATGACTCCATCTTGATTTAACAAGATGAAAAGATGATTTGGAACTAGCCACTTGGTTTTCAAATTTGAGATGTCTATGCTAGAAAGGGAAATGACTTCTGTAAGGATTTTTACAGGTAGGTAACCTCCATGCTCTATTAGCTGTGTAAAATTTTACACAACACTGACATGAATCATGCAACTTTTTTGTAAAAAAATACATAAGTTATCCAGATTTTAATAAACCTATTATATGTAAAATTTGTGGAAAAAATATTAAGCAACAGTTGTGTAGTTCGTAAAAAGCATTGTGTAGAATTTTACACAGCCGTGCTTAGTTCCATCAACATTAAGAAAACAACTCTTGCAGGCCTATATGAACTTAAATTCTTTGAAGGTTTGATGACTACAAATGTATGTTAGGCCTACTTTATTTCACCATTTTTATGTTTAATTTTAAATAATTTTTATTATAGTAGGCTTATAAATTGTGACTTCAAAGACATAGTGAAGGTACATTCCAGTGATTTAGAAACTTCTTTTTGACAACAAAATGCTGTAGTAGTATAACTTGTATTTATTCAATGTTGGTGTACTGGGACAATATACAAGGCAAAAATTACTGGTAAAACATATAATTTTTAAAGGGTATATACTATGATCTTAATGAATGGAGCAAGTAAATGACCTGTGTCATTAGGCTACTAATGGTAAGGCCAAGGTGTTACCAAAGGTTATTCACTAATAACAAAGAAATGTGTTTGTGGTGGTCTAAATGGGCCAGGTGTTTGGATTGAAGCCCTTCATTTTACCATTGAGGGGTGTATAGTGTTCACTCTAGATTTTAACAATTTTGGGGACACAGGGTAAATTTATTAACCAAAAACTTGGTTCAGTGTGGTTTCCTTTGTTGGGAGGCATTGTGTTAAGAAGGGAGAATTGTAAGAACTATTACAAAATATTGGATGTAATCGGAAGCAGGAAAATAGGTTTTAATTAGTGGCCAGGTGAGTGTGAAATCAAAATTTATTGCCAGAAAAAAAAAAATTTCAAGTAAAATTTTGTAGAAATGGTCACCTAATAGATACTGTAAATATCTAGTGAAAATATATTGCTAGATACAGTATACCCTGGGGTGCTCAGGGTCTGCATGAAGATTGATATTTCCTTGGTCATTATTGTGTGCAAGCTTTTTGTTTTGTGAATAAAATTCCAGGACAAAACTAAATGTTCATGGTCCAGCAAATAAAACAACTATTAAAGTTGTACTCAGGATTATCAGGGCAAGGCCTAGTCCAGCTTCTCTTGAAAAGGTTTTTGTTATTCACTCTAGATACCAGCAAAATATGAATGACCTCTACATTAAGAGTATTTAAGTTTATTTATAACAATGCTAAAATAATTGAAGGATTTCATACAGACTTGGTTTTCTTTGTAGAAAAGGATTAGAATAAATGTTGTTGTATTGCTAGGCTTTACTGGGTCATGTAGGACTGAATAGCTCTCTGCAGTGCTCTGTTATTAGTGCTCTATGTAGGCATTCAAAATTGTGAAAGCATCTAGAGTATCTGTCTATGCATAACATAACATGTAGGCCTACTTGTTGTTACTTATAGAGGTGATGAACATTTATATTTTTCATATAATATGAAATGTTGGTTTGCAAAAAGTCAAAATTTTACAGGTCACTATTGAATTGTGTTTGTTGTGGCTGCATCACTACATTTCTGACCTGAGGGATATAGCGGAAAGAATTTAGTATTGTGCCACAACCCTATGAATTTGGCAGCCTCAACGGAATAAACTGCATGTTGAAGGATGTGGTGGCAGAATACTGAATTCATCCCAATAGGCCGATATAGCTATCATTTCTTTATCCAGTGCCTATGGACAAAATTGAATTAGAATTATGTTATTATATTTTATTGAGGTGCATTGCAGCTTTTGCCTAATGCAAATAGGTCAGCGTCAGTTAACCAGTGTTGCCAACTAAAATTATGGTTAGGCACGGCAGATAAGGACCAAAAGTAGCCCAATTTTTACCTGAACAATTGGTTTCTTTGGGATAAAAAATGGCTGCTACCCACTAGCAGCACATGCAGAACATGTCACTTTGAGAACACTCGACATTCAAAATTGCCCAATTGGTGTTGGCAATACTGCAGTAACATTTAAAACACAGAAAACACTTCGGCCTGTATTCCAAAAAGCTGTTTAACAACAGTTAATCTCTGAAATAGTGAGGCAGACAATATTTTGAACTATTATGGTAAAAAGTATCACATTTGTTAAATTATACCACAAGAAATAAAGTTCTGCACTAACATATTGCTTTCTTTTTTTCACTGCGCCTAGCATCCTTTGGTAATTAGGCGCATTATAAATCCTGCTGTATTGTATTATTGTATTGTATTATTACACCTTTTTAAAATATTTTTAATGAATTGTTACTTATCCACCTCGCTACTTCAAAGATAAACAATTGTTAAACATCTTTTGGAATATATGGACCTTCATTTATAGGCTTGTTCAGATCGATCAAAGTAGGATCAGGGTAGGTTAACTCAAGCACTTACCTCTATGCTCAAAGATGCATTAGAGAATACAAAATTGATTATTAAAGAGCCCATTCCCAATAATCTTATTTGCTCTCTAATTGCGGGTTGATTTTCTTTTCTTATTTGCCAGAAAATATAAAGAGGCATAATTGATAATGGTGGTATCCAATGGTTTGAATTAATAATGCCATTATTTGGGTGTCTAAATTTGTTATCCAAGTAGTTTCATTTATCTATAGGGCCTACTATCAATGTATTTCAAAAGGTATAGAGAAATAAATCAATAAATACATTAGCAGTAATAGTACATGCATTTAAGAAATCCTGCTTAACCTTTCAGACCACCCTTTTAGTTGGGGTCACAGTTCAACAAAGCAGCAAGTTAAGTAAAAAGCAATCAATAAGTAAGTTTAAAATGTGCAGAATGATCATAAAACACGGATGAATTACGTTACGTCAAAGTTTATCCACTTCACTCAAATACAAATGAATACATAACTACATAAAATGATGCATGCAGATTTTATGTCTCCTCAAATTTAAT
Organism: Ophioderma brevispina; assembly: GCA_023653785.1. Lineage (NCBI taxonomy): Eukaryota > Metazoa > Echinodermata > Ophiuroidea > Amphilepidida > Ophiodermatidae > Ophioderma > Ophioderma brevispina. Next base: position 11,691 of record JAMKCH010025850.1, read on the forward strand.
GATAGTACTCATTTTTCACATATTTTTAATAGAAAAGTGCTTCTATTTTTGGACGATTGAGCAGTTTTGTAACCATAATAATATTCCTGCTGTGTGCATAGAAAAAAGTTACATAATTACAAATTTTAAAAGAGAAAAATTCTGATTATATGTCAGAGTTTTCTGACACTGAATTTCATAATCAAAATGGTCACTCAGTATAAATGAAAATGGTCGATCAGTATAAAGGAAAAGACCACTAAGTATAAAGGAAAATGACCACTCAGTATTAATAATGTGAGGAAAGACCATTATAAGTTCAAGGTTTACTAATTGTTATTGCCTGTAAAAGATTTAATGGGTTTAACCTGTTACAAAGCTGTTATAGCCTCAATTAGTCCATTTCAAAGGACAACAAATGGACTATTAATCATTATGGGAATACAAGCCTGACCCTGTTGGTTTTACTGCTTACTTATTGGTCAGTAGTTGTTGGCACCAGCTCTTACACAGACTTGCATTTTCTCAATAGACTTTGTAAAGAAATAATGAGTATAAACTGAGTAAAACTAGTATAATGTGCCAAATTTATGAAAAAAGCAATTGTTTGGACAAGTTTTTAGATGTAGGTTTTTAGATTTAGTATTTTTCTGACATATTTTAGATTTAGTAAATTTTTCTGGGTTTGATTAATTTTTGTCCCTGACCATTGGCAATGTAACAGATGTTTTGCAAATGGAAGGAGCTAAACAGTCAAACAATAAAGTTAAGTGGTACAATATTTTTTAGCAGGTAGGTCTTTACCTTATCTGCAATGCATGTACATGTATGTTTCCCAGCACTATCTGTACTAATAAAAATGCTTACAGAACCATAGCCACCCTATTGGTCGAGGGGAAGATAGATTTTCCCCTTCTGCTTCAGACTATCCACTTCATACAAGCTTGAAACTTCTTCTGCCATAAGTTCACGAACGTAAAGAGAAGGGAAATGTTCAAGAAAGCCTCTGAAAGCCTCAGAGTACCTAGCTGGCTAACTTCTTGCTAGTGATCTATGATCTGATACCTGGTTGTCATAAATGAGGAGTGAAGATGTGCATTTCATTAAAAGTAGTGGGAAAATAAAAAGGATTGGAAGTCCCATATTTACTAATATATTATAGCTTTGCTAGGGACAAGGGAGTTAAAGGGGCATTTCGTGATCCACAACCTCGTCCCCCCGACTTACCTAAAAAAGTGGAGATTTTTATATCATCTGAACCGTTAACATTAGTAATAGTAATCCATGTGTAGCAAATCTTGCGTGCAAATTCGGTCGCATCTTTTAGAAATTCACAATTTTTATTATTATTACAGCACATTGGCCCAATGGCCTATGGGACCGTGGAAAACCAATTGCTCATAACACAAAACTGCAAGATCGGGATCAACTAAAATTTTGTAAATAAGGTTTTCTCAAGGATATCTAGGGAACAATGAAGAAAACACAAGGTGCTAAAATCACAAAATGCGCACCTTTTAAAATGCTGATGACAATGTTATATACTTTGACCTCAGTTATGTAAGCAGGGAAACATATAATTTGAATGCAGTTGTAAATAATAACATAAACACAAGACTCAATTTCAAGCCATTTTGATTTTGAAATCTTTTTGTCAGTGTTCACTATCAATACCAAGGTGTGCTGCGCATTCAAGTGTGTTAATATAGTGTTTATATGGCGGCAACCTTGCCACATTTCACAGTCAATAAAGCAATAGGGGTCCGATGTGTACTATTCACACAAAATAACACTCTTTTATATGTTACAGTATTAGTATTGTCACTATTAAATTGCAATAAGCAGGGCTCCTTTTCAATTCATCTTAAAAGACTGTACCGCCTATTTACAATCTTATCTTTCAATTCAGTGATTGCTTTGTGGTGACCTTTCACCTTAGGGCAATTAGTTTAATTATCCTTATCTTAAAGGTGCATTTTGTGATTCCAGCACCTTCTGTTTTATTCATTGTTCACTAGATATCCTTGAGAAAAGCTTATTTACGAAATTTGATTTGATCCCGATCTTGCGGTTTTGTGTTATGAGCAATTGCTTGTTTCCCATCGTCCCATAGGCCACTGTGCTGTAATTTCTGTTTTTCTGTTGGTTTTCTTATATTTTGGTGAGTCTGTTTCCTATGGATATTATGTACAATCTTGTGGTTTCTTCAATTAACATGAGTGGTTTTAAATATAGGTTTTGTCCTGGGGATTTTTATTTTGTTGTATTTTTTTTATCCTTCAGAAAATATCACTGGTCACATTCACTGTAATTCATGAATTTTTGTCGGAGATTATAGAGTGTATGAACCTGCTTTCCCTCACCGGATTAAAAGTCTTTCTTTTCTTACAAGATTAAGTGTTAAATCCTTGACTTCAATCTTTAATACCCCCTTCAAGGTGATTTTGAGACATCTAATTTGTTTGATGTGAGGGTATTATGGTGTTATTGCTCAAAAGAAAACTTGCTTCCACTGTTTGGTATTTGTTTGAAGTTATCAGGTAATCAGTTATTTACTTTTGGCTTATTGTAAAAAACATAAAAGGGCGTTTTGTGATCAACAGCCTTGTCATCCCACCACCCTGATTTACCTCGCAGAAATTGAGAATTTTATATCATCTGAATCGCTGGTCCAAGTATAGTATGTGTGCCTAATCTTAAAAAAATCACTGTTTCATCAAACTATTCACTATTTTTATACCAATAATATTCAATATTCACTTTTTTTTTACCCAAAACCCAAATATGCTAGTTTTAAACTCTAAATCCTCATGCCAAATCACCTCCAATAAGTAGGCATATACCCTCTTTTGCTTTGGAAAGTAATGGTCTCCATGAGGTGGCATATAAAACACAAAATAACCTCACGAAAATCTCTTGTTACATGTTTGACACAGGTCTTTAAACAGGAACAGAAAACAAAATGGGAATAATGTTACATACATATGGTAACTCATAAAATGTTGTAGTTTGCATTAGCTAGATTACTCCAGAATATTCTGATTGCTTCCCATAAGAAGCCTTTACAGACCCTAAATAGAAACCATTAACCATGTTGCCATGGATGCAGGTAATTTGTTAGTGACCTCTCTTTCTGGGAGTGATCAATATACTCACAAATTTGTCAGTCGCTAATAAAAATTACTATAGAATTCGGGGAGGCTCAAAGGAACATTGTCCAGTGCTTAATCACATAAGACCATAGTGTGCAGTCAATTTGATATTTGGAGTTGTTGATTTAGAGAATAATAAGATTTTCTGATCATTTCACCAATGATGACAGATTTAATAGTGGAGGTGTTTTTGATGTGAAGCCAAGCAGATAAAAGTTATTGCAAGGAAAACCAAGGATGGTTTTCAAAAGTAAACAATTTAGTTTTAAAGGTGCCCCACCCGATTACAACATATATTTTCTCTGTTTTATAGGAATGGTCATCACCAACATACTTTACTTCCAAAGTTTCATTTGAATCAGACACACCATTTGGGGGGACTTGCATTTCACTCTTTTGAAAAACAATAATCTAAGAGTGAAGTCACTCTTCATTTCAAATTCTGTTCTCAGTGACATCCAGTTTAGGTTTCACTTCAAAGTTGCTATTCACTCTTGAGAATTTAGTCCAAGGGCAGCGGCGGATTTAAGGAAAAGGGCCCTGTCAGCAGCTTAAGGTGGGGCCCTTTAGTGTCACGAAGCAACGCAATGTCCCATTTTAGTGCGACTAAGGGGTGTCTGAGGGGGCCCTGAGAGAAATATTTTACGGGGGGCCCTGTCAGCAGCTGCTGATATTGCTGACTCTTAAATCTGCCACTGTCCAAGGGGGAAATACTCTTGAGGAAAAAAATGTGAGTGAAATTGCTGTTGTGATAAGTAGGTCTATAGGTGGGGCTACAGCATAGTTTCTAATACCTACTAAAATTACATCCCCAGCCCATTCCCTTATCTTCCCAACAAATCCCATGACCAGAAAATGAGAGCAATACTCGTAGTGGATGAAGTGTGATTAAAAATATTGAGTGTAAAACTTTGCCCGAAACCCTTATCTTGTATGAAACCATACTTGGGTAGGAATCGTCTCATCAGAAACCTATGACTTGTCTTATTGGCCTATGTCCCACATCATTCCAACACCTGCTCAGCTGTGTTCTCAGTAACCAATTAAAAAGCTGTTTCAGTTTCTAGATCTAAACGCTCTACATACATGTCCCGAATCTAATCAGTCTAAACTTGGTTCTCTATTTTATTTGCTCCTAAAATGATTGGGATATCCATCAGCAATCTTTTAAAATAATTATTTGCCTTGGGTAAATTATCAATGAATAATCCAGGTGGCCCTTGTGGCAGGCAGCAAGCCTTCATCTGATATGTTACATACAATTGCATACATGTGAATCGGGCACTATGCTATCGCCCCCAGTAGATGTAAGGGAAAGAATTTAGTATTGTGCCACCCCCCCCTATTATTTTGGCACCCCAACGGAATAAATGCCATGTTGAGCAAGTCGATGGTAGAATACTGACGTCATCCGATAGTTCAGTGAATATAGGACATCCAACATTTGAAAACCACTCTTTTCAATATTTCTCTATTAATCTTCTTGCTATCCGCAAGCCCCCTTATTGCCTATCAATGGCCATCATTATTCCTAGGGCATCACTTTTGCCTTACAAGCTCTGCCTGTGTAGAAAAAAAACATTTATGTGAAGTAGAAGTTGTAAACCTATATCATATGCCTGAAAGTTGTTTAAGAATCTGAGAATTATATTGCTTTAAAAGAACAATAATATTGCAGTTTGGAACAAGCAGATGGAACAATATCATTTTTTAAATGTAATTGTTGTTTGCATTTACATTTATACTTAAGCATTTTTTTCAGGGTTTTTTTTTTATCCTGATAATTGACTTTGTAATTTTATGATCTATATATTTTTTTTTCTTGATGACAATAAATGGTATAGAGCCTTACGGCTCTAACGAAAAAAAAAAAAGAAGGTTGTAGTCCTAAATGCAGTAGCTGCTATTTTCAATTATCTACTATAATATTATGCCATGCAGGTCTTTGGTCAATGGATTTTGAAATGGTTCTTCAGGTGACAGTCACCTGATAACCATTTCAAAAGCCACTGACTCAAGGAAGGTAATTGAGTTACCCCAATAATGGCCAGCACACAGAAGTATCACATGGCAGCAGGGCATAGCAGGATTTTTGAATGTGGTGCTAGACTTAAAAAAATGAGGACATTTTTTTTGGTAAAAGTGGACTAACCCCCCTAAAATAACTTTTCCTTTTTGTCACTTTTTGAATTCGCTCATACGAAAAGTGGACTTTTCTTGTCAAATGTCCTCTAAATTTTGGACTCTTTCTATAATTCGCCAAAAGTGGACCCCTTTTAAATGCATTTGATTTCAAATTCAGAACTTATCTGGAAGTGATGTGCAGGTGTTAACAGGTATTAATTAGGCAACATCTATAGTCGTGGTGTCGATCAGGGTTTTTTTTGACCAGTGGACACTTTCGGAGTTTTAACACTCTAGTTAATCACGTTTTAGTGGGGTTTTATCCCCACCTAAAAAAAACTTGGGGTGAAGCTCAAATTCCGATAACACTCCAGAGTGTTTTGAGTGTCGTGCGTTGGACAGTTTCCTGGGGATATCTAGCGGGGTTACCTCACAAACAAACGTCATCTTTTTGAACAATTCCTGTTTTGAATTGATCCACATACGAAATGTTCGGCTTCCGGTTTGTTGACTTCCGGTCTACCCTCCTACTAGAAGCGGTGGCGATGGTCAAAGAGGATTTGCAGAGTTCATTCAGCCATGTTTGGATACAACTTGGAGTGAAGTAAAATAATTGAATTTAATTTTCACCTTCTGAGTTCAAACTTGGAGTTTTTGTGTTCCTGACTGTCTGAATGTGGCTTTATATTAGGAGTCCCATCACACCCCTGCCTCATACCATAATATTGGCTTAGCCTCCTACCAAGCCACACTTTTAACATAATATCTTTTTCATTGCTTGCAGCTAAACACATGGACCCCAGCACTGTTACAGTTCCTTTACATTAAGAATATGAATTGTTGATTGCTTCCAAACCAATTGTTGGATGGGAACAAAATTAGGGAAATGAACAACATATTTGCTAGTGGTCATTTTGCTTTGCATTTCCTATGTTTACTTGACTGGTATTAATAATAGTTTTTTCTTTTTATTGAAATACAACTTCGTCACTGGTGCGAAGTAAGTATTGTGGAAAATACACCAATTATGTAAGCTTTCTTATTATGTACAATTGCCCAAAGGTTGATGTATAGTGGTATTGAAAAGGTTGTAAAAGAGATTTTGAGGCACCCAATATTGTGTCATAATAGTAATTTCATTATAGAGTAAACACTCAATAGTTTCTTCTTACCTTCTATTGGCTACAGAAAAGTCCGTACGTTTAGGTAAAAGAGACGGAGAAAATAGGTGGAGTTTGAGTTGTTATATTTCAATAGAAAACATAGGCTGAATTTCATATTTGCTCCTATACAAAATTAGAAATTTCACAATTTTTGTACCCAAAGAAGGGAAAATTTATCCAGCTTAATCCTCAGATGCGGTATTTTTTGATGGGCAAAACTTTACAATCAGGGGCAAAAATCAGACTTTAGATTTTAGGTCACCTGATATGTGAAATATCTAGTGCACCTTTAAACTATTAAAACCCAAGAAAGTGTTTGACTGAAAATGAAGGGAAAATGGAAATAACCAAACTGACTTCTAGTATTATTTTCTTGGTCTTAAACTCTTAAGTGTTTCAATACAAGTCCCAATCTATGGACTCTTGAATTTTGCTGAATGGAAATGTGTACCACGTGACCGTGTCCCATTAAGCTAAGAACGGGAAATCTTTAAAGAAAAAGAAAAGAAAAATCATTTGTAACAACTGAATAGCACAGTATAAAATTTTATTCAAAATGTATGCGGTTGCTTCCGTATGCCGTACAATAATTACCACCCTTTATGGTGAAATGTCCAAAGCATTTCACACAACATCTGACATTCTTACAATACAGGTGTGATTGTGGTATCCCAACAGGTAAGAGAGAGGTCACCTGGTTCAAATATTCTTTGCTTGTATTAACTTCAAGAAATCCTGTGGTAATAACCGATTCAAGCCTAACTTCACTCAATTAAAGCCGAATAAAGTGCAGAAACACCCCAAGTAAACTATGTGGTGTTTCAAGTAGAAGCCTTAGTACTGATCTTTATCACTGTTACGCTCAAGCACAGCAAGGTGTAGGAAAACTTTTTATCACAATTATTACCAATTTTCCTTTCTTATCAATCACCAAAAAATAGGGGAGGGGTTGTGGAGCTATTATAACAATACCTGGGTTCAATTTACTAATGTTGTCAGTATTTACTATATTATGGGCCAACACATGTGTGTGTACCTTGTCTCAATTCAATGTGACTCCCAGAAACAAGACAAACATGTGGGCACTACACATACTGTGTGTTTGCTGATATGTTCAAATGAACACATACTGTGTGTTTGCTGATAATGGCAGATGGACATTCAACGTTCTTCCCTGTAGGATCTGGCACTGTATGTTTTTCTTTGCCTTAATGTTTGGGCAATTACCATATATTTTGGACTTAATGATCCCCCAGGGCACCTAAGCTCTATCACTCAGGGGAAAAATCTTCTGTCATTCACCGCACACGACCAAAACAAATCTTTGATAGTGCATCTTGTGGAGGAGTGATGTTATTCTTAATGATCATACTTCTGAATGTCACAATTCCCTCCCATCAAATGAGCAATGTTCCAAGATTCCATTGGGTTGTTAGTTACAGATCCTATGTACATACCTATTTGTCACAATTAATCATTACAATCCAACAAAGTGATTTAAATCAATAACATTGACAAATTTATCAAGTTCTTCAAGTTTTAATTCTCACTAGGGGCTATTGGTCCTATTATCATTATTAGGATATGGTACTTATTGTCCCCGCCGAACGAGTTCGGAACGGGGACTAGTAAATGAGCACGTCCGTCGTTCGTCCGTCGCCTTCCGTTCGTGCCGTCCTTCGTCCGTCGCCGTTTCCGTCTGTGACAAAATGTTAACCCATTTTGTATACCATTTCTGAAGTTCCGTAAGGGCGACACTGATGTACTTGGTTGGAAAGAAGCGTGGTTGACGAATTCTCGACCCGATTAGATTCTGGGCGTAAAAATATCTAATTAATTATCTATTTGCATAATTTATGATAATTTCCCCAATGCCTGTGTACAAGTTTTTTCTGGAGTTCCATCAGGCGTATAATGATGTAACTGGTCGGAAGGAAGCGGACTGAAAGTTCTTGACCTTATTAGATTTTGGGCTATTCGGCATATTAGTATGCAAATGAGCTAATTAATATGCAAAAATCCATCGGTAATTGCTATAGTTTTTGAACTGTACATTGGATACTCAAAAATTCCTCCTGCACTGCATAATATCCTATCATGGGGCCCATCTTTTTTGCAATTTGAAAAAGTAAATGTGATATTGTGGCTAAGGTATGTCAAATGAGCTAATTAATTAAATATGCGTAATTGCCTGGTATCTCTGAAACGGTGCTTCGGATAGAGACAAAATTCCTTTCGATACAAAACAGGGGTACACTCATACTACTACATTCTATGGGGAGGGGTTGAGGTTTTTGTGAGGGGTTGGGTTTTTTGGTTTGAGGTGTGTGGGTGTTTGTGGAGGGTTTTGGGTGTTGGAGAGGGAGTGTTGGTCTTGGGGTGGGGGGGATTGGGTGTTGTTTGGGGAGTTGTTGTTTTGCGTGTTGTTTTTGGGAGTTTTGTTTTTTTCTTGCGTTTTGTTTGTTGGTGGTTTGGGTCTTTCTGGTTTTTGGGGAGGGGGGTGGGGTGTTGCAGCATGGTGTTGGGGAGGGGTGGGAGTGTTTCCGGGGTTTTGGGGAGGGATTGGGAGGTGTTGCATGATTTGCGGAGCGATGAGGGTGTTGCGGGGTGTTGGGGAGGGGAATGGCGGTTGCGGGGTGTTGGGGCAAGTGTAGGCGTGTTATAGGTATTGGGGTAGGTTGGGGTATTGAGAGGGGTGTTAGGGGTGTTGGTGTGTTGCGGGGGGTGGTTGGGGATAGGGTGGTGTGTTGGATTTTTTGGGGGTGTTGGGGAGGGCGTGGTGTTTTTGTGGGGTTTGGTTGGGGAGGGGTGGAGTGTTTCGGGGTATTGGGGAGGGGGTAGGGTGTTGAAGTTGCCATTTACGACTGCTTTAGTGATCGCAACATCGTCGGGGACATATTTTACGCATCGCGTAAATACGAGTTCGCCTTGTTACAAATGCAATTCTGATGATTTTTAGGTTTTCTGTATGTAGCAAATCACAGATAACTTGTAATATTTTTTTTTTGGTTTTAAAAAACTTTTTCATGTTTCTTTTCAACCTGTATGGCTCTGTACTCTTCTTTCATCCACCTCACACCAAAAACAAATCTGTGAACCACAATAGTACATTGTGGGGGTAGTGATATTATTCCTTTAGTTATCGTCATACTCTGGCAATCTGGCATTTGAAATCCCTATCCCATCACAATGCCTAATGTTCCAAGATCCATTGGGTGTTATTTAGGGAGCCTTACCATGCATGGGCTGGGATCACGAACTCATGGTGATGATAGAAGTCCATCTGCACGGAAACAAAGCTGCTTGTTACTGTTCTACATGACAGCCGTGCAATGTACTCCTAATCCGATTTACTGTCAACCCAGCCAGAGATGGGAGGCAAAAAAACAAAGAGGGGGGTATCATAGCAGGTGGTTGATTAATATTAGGGTACCCTTCATTTTTTCCAGGTAAGAGGTACCCTAATTTAGTATAGTGAATGGGATGGAGTGCAAAATAAAGAACATCAATAGATATTATCGTCCTCTCCAGACTCAAGTCTGAAATAATTGAAACATGGATTTAAATTCAAATAAAGGTGGCACAATTGTTTTTGCAGTAGGCCCTAAATTTTTCATTTTGCAAATACCAAACAGGAGAGTTGCTGAGATGAGCAACTTCTCTAAGCCCCCAAAAATGTTTGTTTGCTTCACTTCAGCACTCTTTGCTCATCACAATGAATACAAGTAGACATAGCAAAGATCTTTTATATTTTACTGTTGTATGGTAGTTGTTGTTTGTTTTGTTGTCTTTGTTTTGATGTTTTCAAACATGCTTTGTGTTGGTAAAAAAAATTGAGTTGAATATAAAAATCATGGGTTTTTTCGCAATTTTTATTTTCACTTTGTTCTAATTTGCATAAACAATTTTGGGTCAACATGGTTTTTCTATGATCGGTCAGTTTACCGGCAACAAACCCTTGTTTTTGGCCTAATCATAACATGCAGCATAGCAACTCTTGATTTTATATGTACATTGCATTCCATCAGTAAAAATCCGTGTTTGCCTATGAGTCGCCTATGTTAACATATTAACTCATTAACATTCCATTTCATAAGAACTGTTTTCAATTTGTGAATTAAATTTCAAGTGTGTCACAGGAATTGATGAATACAATTGAACTGATTAATGAACTCTGAAGCCTAACAAAGATCCTAATTAACTCTGTGTACATAATCATGCCCTGATCATTATTTAGTTCTAATAATCAGCTTCTAAAGTAACTCATATCAGGAGCTTAATCTTTTAATTAAATTTTTACAGATTATTAGGAACGTGCCCTCTGTAAACATGGTAAGTTGATAATAAATACATTAAATGGAATACAGTCAAACACCCTTGATTTTTCTTGATGCTGTGAAGTTTTGTGAACTCACTAAACTGCCCTCAAAGTGCTATAGCTGGGATTGATATTACACTGATTACATGCTTGAAAACAAAAAAATATGACTTTAATCATTATTAAAATTAGTCGGTGTAAGGTAAGGGCAATTTTTCTCAGCTGTTGAATGTTATTGGGTTTGTGGGCCTTAAAGTTGGTGATAATTTCAAGACATGTTTTATTAAAGGGTGCCAGTTTGTGATCCTAGGAAATTTATTTTGTATATGATTCATTAGATAACTCAAGAATAGGTTCATTTCCAAATATTCTGTGGATTTGGAATTTTTGGTTGCGTTTGGAAGTTGAGTGAATGTGTATTGCCGCTGCCCCATAGCCACTGTGCTGTAATTTCGGTTGTCGTTTGGAGAAAAACAAAAAAATTAAGAGTTCTCTGAGTAGATCGATTGCAGGTAAGATTAGGCACACATACTATACTTTTGCCAATGGTTCAGTGGATACAAAAATCTCCAATTTTTTGAGGTGAATCGTGGGGGGGGGGGGGTGAGGGGGTTGACCCCAGGCTGGGATCAGAAATGCCCCTTTAAAAAATAACATCAGAATATTTTTTGTCCTATTTGACAGAAAATCACCTGGTTATTGATTAAATTACAGTAAATTTTGTCTTCCGGCATCATTTGAAAGTGAAATTGTAGATACTAATATAGATTAATTGTCTTATTTCGATTTTTGTATCGGTTGATTTTGTTCATTACAGCCTCCTTCAGAGGAAGTGGGTTATTACGTGAGCAGATGGCGTAGCATGAGTGCCGAGATGATTTTTCTGAGGCAGGCTCTAGGCATGAAAGCAGCCTCATCACAGGCCAACGGATTGCCACATCTAGTCCCTGCAATGCAAGGTAAGCCATGTTGTACTTCGTCATCATTTGATTGTATGTTTTTTGAGAATCTCTCTGGAATATATTTTTCTCTTTCTTGTAATTTTTGCTCACACATTTGTGTATTTTACTTTTGGGGTGTAGCCAGTAGGTGAAACAGCAAGATATCAGTAGCTTCCCACAAATGCAATTGCTTCCAATAGAGATTTTTGTAAAGTAGTCATGGAATTGTTAGAGATGATGAAAAATTCTAAAAACGACAAGTTGTGATCAATGCTGTTAATTTAGCTACATTTCACCACTAACGATTCAAATAAGTACCTGTAACAAAACTGCCACTGGAAGCAATGCATTGTGGGAAGCTATGATATCTTCTCTTGTAGGGGACACTGTTCCAGATAGGAAACATTTTTCTTCAAACAAAAATAGGAATGTAAGTTTGAAAATCAGTCCATTTCCTTGACAAGAACAAAAGCCACCTTAACAGGATTTTGCCTCTGCATGCTATATAGTTACATACGAATGTTAACTAAGTTGTCAGGGACCCTCCATATTATTGCTACAAATGTGAAATGGCTGTCATTCACTAATTAGGCAGACTTTGATGTGCATGAAAGTGTGCTTGTACTTTGAATGTAGAATTCTTTTGTTCATAGCAAAAGTACAACTCACAGATGGCTTAATCTTACCTATGATCTGTCATTTGAGCTGGGGAAGGAGCATCAACAGCTTCAGTATAAGGCGCCAGGGAGGTAGCAGGGAGAAGGCCGCCCCTAAGAGTTTTAAAAATTCAGAAAAAAAGAAAAAAAAAAAACAGGTTTTAAAGGTGGCATTTTGTGATTCTAAGCAGCTCCTTTTTGTGTCGCCTGCCCTAAGGCAGGAAGGACACATAGGGATCACTTTGTCCACTGAGGTGTTGATTGTCTTGTTGTGTTGATGTCCTGTTGTGTGAAAAAGGGTAACATTGCTGTAATATCCTCATACTTGATGGATTTAAACCAAACTGGGTCACAGGTGCAAAACATGGGCATTCCCCCCATTTGTTGATGAGGTCAAAGGTCACATCCAAGGTGAGGTGAGTGAGGCCAAGTTGTAAGCTAGGCTGAAAATGTAAAATTGACCTCATTTGAAAAGTTGAGTCAATTGGAACCAAACTTGGTTTATGGGAGTTTACATGGAAAACCCTAATTTGTTGATGTCCAAGTTCACATTCCAGGTCAAAGGTCATTTCGGCCTTATCATTCACTAACCGCAGCGGCAGGCGACCACAAGCGGTCCGAGGACCGATGTACTTTTGTTGTACATGGACAAGATATCCTCAAGAAAAGATTATTTCAACATCTCACTTGATGGATTTGTGTTGTTTTGATGTTTGAGCAATGTATGTGTAACTGTGCCCCATAGGCCACTCGGGTTGTAAATTTTGTCTGTTTACAGACAGGAAAAAAATACAAAATTACCCATGTCTTCCCAGAGTAGATCGAATTTGCCACGTCAGCTTGGGACACATACCTTACTGAGTCCAACAGTCCAAGATGATATGAAAATCTCAACGTTTTTGAGCTAAGTTTGTTGGGGGGGGGGCGGCGGGGCTGTGGATCACGAAATGCCCCTTTAAGCATAAGTATTCATTAAAATTAAGGGTTTTTTTTTTTTTACCAAATGAGCTTTATTGTGTAATTTTTCATTCCTTCCTAGTTTTAACTGGGTTGGCACCCCCTGCTTAGCATATCTCCTTTATATGTCATAAGCTTCAATATCTTGTGAACATCGTAAAGTGAGTTTTGGCTTCCCACATAAGCAGCTGTATTCTAGCTGCCACCAGTTTTAGGACTTTTAGAAGGGGGAGAAAGAAATGCAAGTGAAAAATTAATAAAAACATAACCAACTAATGCATTTTTGACATGATTGAGATAAATATGGTGGTCCTACATTTAGATAAAGCACGCCCAACAATGTCTACATTGTTATTTCACATGATGTTGCTCAAGCTTGGTAAACAGGTGTCCTTCCCTCCCTAATACATTTATATCAATATGTATCAATTTCACAGGCACGGTCAAATATAAAAATGTGACAAAATTGTTGGTAAGTGATGCATGTTTCATAAGGTCATGGATACATGGAGATATTTGTATTCAGGTGACTGTAATTGGAACAAAAATGATATTTAAACCAGGAGATGAAATTGAAGAAAGCTAGAATACATGCTGAAAGGATGATACTTTGTGTTCAGTGCCCTGTTGGCAGAATGGATGCGCCCAAATATACTGTATCAAATTTATTTTTAAGGTAAAAGTGAGGAATTAATTTGTAAATGGGACCACTTCAAAATTGGTATTAAGGATATTGATATTCTTAAGATTTGCATAAGAGTGACAGTTTTAAATTTAGTTATAATAGGCCTAGAAAACCCTAAAGAAAATTCGCAATTTTTTGAAGAGCGCCCCCAATTTTCAAAATGTGATTATTTTTGCACAGTTCATGTTGGTAATGTCTAGAAAACTATACACCTTCGAAGAGAATGCTCCCCAAAAATGCGTATATTTATCATAAAAGGAGCGATTTTTAATTAGAATTGGGATCCTAGATTGCTACTTAAAGAGGACACTGGCCACTTTTGAAAAATAGTGCGCCCTCAAGATTTTTCAAAATTGATACTGTTGCATGGTTGTCAAGCTTTTATATACAAAAGCCCTCACCCGAAATGATTAAGACCAAATCAGCTTCCTTATGGGTAAACAGAACGATTTTATAATTTAGCGTCGCCGGCGACGCGAAATTCAGCAGACGACGAAGATGGCTTTTAACACAAGAACACACACTCTGTATGCATGTTTCTCACGCTATGCACACTGTTTGGCCGGTCTATAATCTTTGTGGTTTTAATATCAGTGAGTACGAGTCAAAAATATTCATGTAATATACACATTTGTTGATTAAAGTTATGGAAAACTTAAAAGTTGGCCTACAATTACCTGGATGTCTTTATCCTCATATCAATGTCCCTATCTGTTTTGGGGTATGTTATTTTTATGTGTAAAATATATCTCTGTTCTTCCAATGGCCTAGACTATCATTTGAGAGCAAAATTTCATATTTTGTGAAAATGTGCCAGTGCCGCTTTAACGGCAGAGCTGGAAATGCTAAGTTTATGTCCGTCCGTGATGAAATAGTGCCACCTCAAGAAAATGACCTCTAACTTGACTTGCCTGAACCAATAAAAACAACTAATAGTGTAGATACGTACATGGCGCTATTTCCCGGCTATTTCGTATTGGAAGGCCGTTTCCAGCAGCCGTTGAATTATTATCGGGGATCCCGATATTAATTATTCTAGTTACAAAATTCCTTCGTTTGCGACACTACATTGTAGAGCTTAACCATTCACAGGTATAGTTTACCAGCCAGTTACCAATGCAACCGTGTAAAAATCTCAATTTTTTGGAAAAATTGGGGGCGCTCTTCAAAAAAATGTGCTAATATTGCTTTAACATAAAAAATGGTATTTTGCTGTATTTTCAAATATTTGCAAAATACTGTCATTTAGGCCCTATTACTGTAAATTTCTTACAGTTTGGTGCATGTAAGCTTGAACAAAATACAGTTTGGGGTTCAACTCGAGGAGGCAAAACTTGCTGAAATTCATTTTAAAATATTGTTTTGCCTTTCAAATTTTGAATTTCTGTATATTTTTAGGCTTTTGTGCCATGTTAAACAAATAATTATACTGAAATGGGGTAGGTATGAGGCTTTCTTGTATATTTTGTATTAAAATATTCAATTCTTGTTCTGTCAATATCAATGGGTCAAGTAAGCAATGTACAAAACCTTTGCCTTTTTTGTTGCTTTTGCAACTTTCAGATGCCTATATTTCAATCATGTTTTGACTGGCAATCAATTTTTTGTGAAATTTTGTAAATTGGGTAGAAATTGAGTCGGTGTTTAAACTTTGTTGTAAAAATTGCACAAGATTTGATACAACAGTCTGTCTGCGTGATTTACAACTGAAACCATTTTCAAATTGTCAAAGTCAGTGGTGCTTAAGTGCATGGAACATAATTGTTGAAACACATGATAAATGGCAGACATTTGTGGATGTTTGAATTCCCTAGCAATCCATAAAACCCTTTTCAACAAGAAAATCATGTCAGTCATGGTCGTTGCTCAAGTTCAACAAATGATTTATCAAATCATTTAAAATTGTAAGAATTTACCCCAGGGTATAGAACAATGAAAGACCTCCCTCTGTAATCCAAAATCCCAAATGGAGATTTTGTGCCATTTCAGTATAAATATGAAATGTCAGCTCAAAACTCTTCTATAAAATGCATGTATACATAGGTTTGGTATTTCAGATTATCAAATTCATTTTTCCTCAGGGGTCTATGTATTTGGTATCGCCTTACCTAGAACTTTAGTCATCCAATATTTCATCTTAGACTTGGATGTGAATGTTCTCTTTGTTCATTGCTAATTAGATTTTCTATGTGGAAATTTGAATAATAGCTATTTGTATAACCTCCTTTCATATTTCGAAAAGCAGTAAATTGTTAGTTTTAACAGTACCAAGTATGGTATAAGTATTGCATACAATTATGACTATTTCAGACCTTTCAGGCTTCCATATGCCATCAAAAAGATTGATATCATATATTTTAACACTTTTTTTAGCAGTTTTAATATTAAAATTTATGAACATTTTACTTCTATTATTCAGAATCTATAGAAGTTGGACAGAAACCAATAAAAGGCCCATAAGGTCCAAATTTGGAGCTTGGGAATTTAGTAAGAAAATAGTACTGACCATTTATATGCAGATGTGTGGGTTTCTCCATGGTTTAATTTTCAAAAATTGAATCATTGGAATTATACATCCAAATGCAAGTGGTTGTGGTATTCTAACCCTAACATGACCAAAACTTGGCACTGAGCTGAGGTTAGAAAATGCATTAATGCGATGACGTCATCCATTAAAGCTGAACAAGAAACCAACAAAGATCTCTCCGTCTTTCTGTGAGTGAACCCGTATCCAGTAATGAATTCAAATGTTGCAACTTTACATACAAACACTCATATGGGCCCCGGGTTCGAATCCCGCCATGGATGTGCAATCAGCTTTAGCTTCTATCCCTTTGCCCTTTCCTTCCTCTCTGGAGAACCAAAAGGCTGGTAAGGCTAAAAATTGGGTACCCTTCCTTTTTTCTAGGTAAGAGGTACCCTAAATTAAAGGTGCAACGTGAGATTTCAAATAACAGGTGTCCCAAAAAAATATGAAAATTCTGATTTTGGCACTGATGTTAAAGCTTTATATCAGAAATATCTCCATCTGTAAGGATTAAGCTGAGAACTATTTCTTTGGTACAAAAATTGTGAAATTTCTAATTTTGTATAGGAGTAAATATGAAATTCAGCATAAGCATATACAATTTGCCTTTTGTTTTCATTTGGAATGATATTCAATTCAGTGGTGATGTTAACACCAGTGTGCAATTATTTGAAAAATACTTTGTGGATGTTATCAATAAACATGCTCCTCTAAAAAAGCAGCGTGTTCGGAAGAAAGAAGCACCTTGGTTAAATGATAATATTATTAAACTTATGCTTGCTAGGGACAAACTTAAATTATCAGCTATTAAATCAGGTAATGATCCTATTCAGTGGAAGGAATTCGTTTCTGCTAGAAATAAAGGTAATGCTTTAATTCGCAAAAAGTAAAACAGATTTTATAAATAGGTATTGCGAAATAAAAATAACTTAGAAAACCTGGGAGTCAACTAGAAATGTATTCATTCTAAACCTAAACATTCAATTAGCACTGTGCCGAATACACAGCAATTTCCGATAACACGATCTCCCTAGTGATTCACGCTTGAATGTTCACTCTCACGCATGGGAAAAAAACTCCCAAGAGTGATTTTCCGCTAGGATTTGACCACGAAAGGTTGTCTGAGCCTCCACTAGCCTAGACATCATTTTCATACCCCCAAATAATGAAAAACTGCTTTCCGACGGCACTTTTCACCGACATTTATGAAAAAGTCAGGAAATTTGGTGGCCTCATGGCGGCACAATTGGGAACCTCAAAGGCTTTTTTGTCCTAAAATCAACATAGGACCTTATAAAGTGCATCCAATTTGATGTAACCCTTGATTGGCAGGTGCAGTGTCTATACCCATCTCAACCACTTGGCGATCTCGGGCTATTGATAATGTAATTTAGAAGTTTTATTGAAGTCTCTATAAAAATCTGTATATGAGTTCTATGGTGTTTTTTTTATGACGGTTTTTAGTATATTGGGAAGTACTCTTATTATAATCCTGGTCGGGGATATAGAGTGAGTAGGGATCAAAGAAAGGGCTACTAGAATTGACTAACCAAATATTGCTTCAATCATGTGGCGAATTGTATGATATTTGAACAAAATACTTGTTGACCATATGGAAATTAACCCAGTTGTCAGACCTATTTATTACCGCGATGATTATGCTAAAGCTGAAATTTGCTTGTTCTAGACTTCCCTGAGGTCACAGGCTTGAATTAAAGACGTTCGAAGAGGTGTTCTACTCAGATGTTTTTTGTTAACTGCAAGGTTTTATACTGATACTGCCAGGATGAGGTGGAGGTTCATCTCATTTTTTCAGGGGGGCCTGGGGAGGGTTCATACGCAATTTTTTTTTAGGTTGGAAATACTTAGATTTTTTTCTTTTCTTACACAGATGGGTCATATCATTTTTTGAGTGGGTGTTAAGGAGTGACCTCATTTATGGGAAGATACATGGTGCCATATTTTGCTGGGGTGGGTGGTGCGTTTAGGATGCAGGGGCTATCAAATTTGTAGAAATCAACCTTGTGCTCCTGATATATGTGCGCCTTTATATTTTTATGCTTTACTCAAATTTTGGTTTGAGTTAGTCATGGAGTTTGGGCCTCTTGCTAATTTCTTTTATAATTTAATAGAGGCTTAAAATGAGACATTTAATAAATCAACATTGATGCCGCTTTAAATGTAAAAATGTGAGTTTTTAATACGACACAATTAGGTTCACAGAAAAAATTTGACTTTCGATTGCCGTTTTAAATTTTCACTCTTGAAACTTCATTATCACTGGAATTTGGTACCAAGAGTGAAATTCACTCTTGGAAAAACTCTCTAAACCAGGAAATGATGAATACAGATGATGGACCTGTTAATAATCCTAAAGATATTGCCAATTGCACTAAAACTCTTTATTTTGTTCAAGTAGGGCCTCAAACTAGCAGCTAAAATTGACATGCCTTCAACCTGTACTTGTAATTATGTACTGCTGATATGTATACTAATCAGGACCATCCTTTTGTACATGTTAAATGTGATTATGTGTTTAAATATTTATCTTTCATACCGATAATAAGGCTACAGGAGTGAGACATTCTCCAGGACTCTTACTAAAAATAGCTGAAACCAGTTTAAGCACCTATTGAACATATTTGGTTAATCACTTTTCACCAGTTGCACTTTTCCAACAGTTGGAAAAACGAGGCCCGTCATGTAATTCAGTTTTTTAAACAGGAGGACCTCAGACCAGGCAATTATAGGCCAATATCAAATTCTTCCTGTTATTTATTAAAAGTATTGAAAGGGCTGTATTTGACCAATTCACAAATACCTTATGATCAATAATTTAATTGTAATAATCAGTCAGGCTTTTGTCCATCATATTCAAACTGCACGCACTAATTAAGTTTGAACAAATATGAAAATGGGATAATGCAATTGAATGAGGGGAAAATTAATCGGGTTTTTGTAGCTAGATCTCAAGAAAGCCTTAGACACTGTAAATCATGAAATAATTCTCTTAAATTAAACTTAAATTATATGGTGCTAGCTAAATATGTAATTAATTGGTTTAAATCTATCTTAGTAATCTACGCAAGTACATGTATGATGGGATATATCCGATGTCAAAAATACTTTATGCGGTTATGTCACAAGGCTCAATAGATGGGCCTCTCGGTTTCTTAATTTATATTAAATGAATTACCCAAGTGTTTCCCACTGTAAAGTTAAATGTATGCTGATTGATACAGCTGCTACTATGCATCAAAAACTCTCTGCATGCTAATGAATGTATAAATAAGGATCTTGATTCTCTTAACACAACGGGTTAAATCCATAAACTTAGTTAAAGTTTTAATAAATCTGAATTTATGATCTTAGGTTCAAAACAAAGACTTAGTACGGTAAATTCAATTAATTTACCTAAAAGCATTCATATAAATAATGTTAATTTAACCAAAGTAAACAAATGTAAATATCTTGGTGTCATCATAGATGAAAATCTAACTTGGAATGAGAATATTGAGCATATACGTAAGAAGGCCCTGAAAGGATTATACATGGTAAAGAAATGTAAACCAATATTGCCATGTAACATTCTTAAAACCGTTTACAATGCTATTGTGCTACCCCATCTTGATTATTGTAACATAGTTTGGGGAAATTGCAGTCTCACTATTGCAAATCGTCTCCAAATACCGTACTGACCCGAGTATAGTCCCATGCTCGATTATAATCCCACCCCTAAGTTTTAGGAACATTTCAGAAAATTCTAAAGATCCGTTTATTATCCCATGCCAAAAAATTGGCCTACACTGACTGCAAAATTCGGAAACCTATCTTCTTCAAACAACAAACCTTTTAGCCTTGAATTCCAATGATATGCATTTTCCAATACACTGAATACGAAATTCCATATTTAATCTTATAATCCATCTCAAGAATGTTTCTAATGACGTCTGGAACCATTAAAGTTTGTGAAAAACATACATTTACGAGTATAGAACACAGCAGAAGACCATGTTTCTGGGTCAACACTCTGAACTTCACTCAGACGTGATTCTACAATATTTTTTTCACTCCTTTTTCCATATTTCAGTATAAAAATAATAACATGTCCATAAAAATTATTCAGTTTCATAAATTCATTCATAAAAATAGTTTTTTGGTGGATTTGTTTTCTGAAACGAAAAGAATAATTTGAACAAGGCCGTGTGTAGGGTCAGAGGGCATTTGGCAGGAAACCAAATATGGCCGCCGCCAAAACACTGATGGCAAATTGGTTCAGTTTTCGCGACTATTTTTGTCCGTTTTTTGCCGTTTTTTTGCTAAAAAAAATCACTAAATTTACATAATAGTCATGGTTAGTTAGATGACAAAAGATGAAATCTACTTCAGAATGAGGGTGGAAACTACGTACTATCGAAAAACAGCATTTTTTCAACTTTCTGAGTCTTCAAAATTCAGAAGTCATGAAGTGGCTGTACAGTGTATGTGGCGAGTAGGCAAGACATTTTCAACTCCGGCTTCGGGCAAGATTCGGGCATTATCCCACCCCCAAATTTCAAGGTATTTTCAGCTTAAAAAAGGGTGGGACTATACTCGGGTCATTACGGTAATTCAAAATAGGGCAGCTCGCATTATTTGTGGTGCAACATGGGACACACCCAGTGCTGATGTACTTAATGAACTTAATTGGCTTCCACTTTCAAATAGGCAAGATTTTAACTGCAATATCTTAACATATAAAGTTTTTAATAAACTGGCACCATTCTGTCTTAATGATCTTTTTTCATTCAATAATAACTACTATAATTTTCGCAGAAGTAAATACAATATTCACATTCCTAAACCAAGAACTGATTATAAAAAACGCAGTATTTCTTACCGTGGTGCAATTGAATGGAATAAATTAGATTATGAATTACAAAGATCATCTTCTCTAACATTTTTAATCTAACTTAAAAATATTGTCAACCTAATTGCTCTTATAAGCTCGCTTTTTTCAACAATTTTACCAATACGCTTTACATGTACATGTACATTACCCAATTACACCAGGCCAGTTTACATGTACTTTGGTTTTAACCATGTAATGTTTTATATATTTTGCCTCACGGCCCTCAGTGAAAAACAACTTTGTTGATTGGTGTTCCGTGAATAAAGTAAAGCTTGATTATTGATTGATTGATTTAATCATTTCTGTAACACATAAAGGTAGCGAATTCTTTGAGGCATCTAATCTATAGACATCGCTACATATCATATCACAGACAATTGGATGAACTTGACATCTCTTGTTGCGCACCTTTGATAATTTTGGAACAATTTGGCAAAAAGGTACAACATCTGTGACATGGGCATGTACGCATGGTAAATTAGAAATTCAAGTGACAGGGAATCACAAATACCTCCATATTTGTGTTCATTTTATGTATGCAAAACAAAATATATTTATACTACTTCCACAGACTTTTCACTTTTCCATTTTATTTCTCATTGACCTGAGTGACCTTGACCTCGACAGCCATTAGGGAATTTCCCCATCATAAAGCATCTTGTCATTGTAGGCTAAGATGTTTATATGGTAAGGTTAGTTTTCCCAATGGCCCTTGTCATATAGTTGGAGACCAGCTTGTTTTGCTTCATAACCATAATTGCACCATAAATCAAGCAATGTGAAATTAATTGTTGCCAACCACTGTAGTGACTTGGCAAATGTTTGCAATCATTTAATCTTACTGAAAAAGTAGACCATTTTTTTCAGAAGAAGATGAATTTTAGCTGTGCCATCAAAGCATTTTTAAAGCACTATGCAATTGGTTTTTATATGTGTTGCGCTCTACAGGGTGTCTCAGAAAGAATTACACCCTAGCTATTGGTGACCATAAATTAATTACAAAGTGATAATCCCATTTGATAAATTAAAAAGATCTTAAACCACAAGTATTTTTCAATATTCTAATGCAAACAGCACTTGATTCGGTTCAGTAGTTTTAAAAAATAAGCGATTATGTAACACTAGCAATGGACACTCCTTCCGATTTTGTAATAAAGTGATTCAGACAGAACAGGAGGCCCGAGAAATAATCAATACTTCTTTCATTCATTGTCTTTTCTTCATTTATTCTTAAAACAAATAGATAATGAATATTTGGGCCCCAGGTTCACATATTGGCACATATATTAACAAACGAAATTTTACATCTTTTCTTTTTCACTTAAAAAATTGAAGAAATTATTTTATTTTTTTCTTTGTCAATTCCCTTTTGTTGATTTTTG